>BGPR01046902.1:0-11928 GCA_013235015.1 Araneus ventricosus
GAAAAGAAACCACTTGGCAATGCAAACAATGCCAGGTACCTTTGCATTTACCGACATGTTTTGAAAAATACCACACGGTACAAAATTATTGGACTTTAAGTTGGTTCTTGTTTTATATAAATATTTATATTTTGTTTCATTTATCTATTTATTTATATTTTGTAACTAAAATGCTGTTTCAAAAATATATTTATAACACCAATATAATTATACTCCAAATAAAATGTATTACAGTAGAAGTCCGATAATCCGGCACGTTCGGGACCGGCTCGATGCCGGGCTACCGAAAATTCCGGTCTATCGGGCGGTAATTATAAGAACAATTAGGTTAATAATTAAACTACAAATACAGTATGCAAATATGTATGTACATACAACAAAGTTTATTTTACATTTCATATAATGTATGTACACGTACTGTAAAACATATTTCACTTAGATTTAAAAAGGTCACGAATGTCTTTTTGTTTTCTTGACTTTTGGCGTTTAGTATAAAATTTATTTCTAATGATATGGAAATCAATAATTTCTGAAGCACTGTAGCTAGTACTAGCCTCAGCAAAAGAGATAAACTTATTTAGTGATTCTGCAGCTTCTGCCCAGCTGATTTTTTCCTTTTCTTCCGTTTCGGCATCTGAGTCACTTTCTTCAAGATTTTGAGTAGGCTGAGGGTTTACTACAATGTTGATAATGTCCTCATCGGTTAGTTCTTGTTCAACAGGCTCATTCTCGTCGATTAGAAGCCACTCCTCTACCTCATCTTCAGGCAGGGTTTTCAAGGGATTGTCAGCACTTCTAACGACATCCAAAACTTTGGTCAGAGCGTCTTGATGGTTTTCTTCCTCATCAGTCTGTAGAGTTAGGTCAGATGCAGGGTTTGCAGCTGGCCAAAGTTTTCTCCAGCATTTTTGGAGTGTTGTATTTTTTACCTGGTTCCAAGACAGTGCAATAGCATAGACGGCATCTTTTACTGTAAACTTTTTTTGAAAATCAGTCACGTCACAGTCGGCATTTAACAGGCCTTGAATAAAAGACCTTCTATAAAAGCATTTAAGATTTTGAATAACCCCCTGGTCCATGGGTTGAATCAAAGATGTTACGTTAGGTGGGAGCAGAGTAGCAACAATATTTCCAGAAACTAACTTATCTACTGGCGGGTGGGCTTTGCAATTGTCCAAAAGAAGGATGGCTTTAGTATCTTCTGGTAGACCAAGGCTTTTGAAGGATTCCTTGACCTCAGGCACAAAGTGGTGAAAAAACCAGTCTTTAAAGAGGGCGGCAGTCATCCACGCATTTGATTGAGCTTTGTATTGGACGGGCAAGTGTGTAACATTCTTAAAAGCCCTGGGTTTTGCAGATTTACCTATCACAAAAGGGGTCACTCGGTGGTTTCCAGACGCATTAGCACATAGCAAAACGGTTAATCTGTCTTTGTTTTTTTTAAAACCCTTGGCTGCTTTTTCTCCTCCCCCAGTTAGTGTAGATGTTGGTAAACATCGCCACAATAGCCCTGTTTCATCGGCATTGTAAATCTGTTCAGGTGTTAAATCATTATCAGCCACGATTTTCTCAAACTCGTCTTTGTATTTTTCTGCAGAATTTTGGTTTGCTGAAAGAGTTTCTCCAGTTACATCAAGTCTTCGAATTCCATGCCGAAACTTAAAGTTTCTGAGCCAACCATCAGAATAATTACATTCACTTTCAGTAACTCCTAAATCTTGGCCGAATTTCTTTGCCTTTTCAACAATCATTGGCCCTGTTACCGGCTTTCCTTTAGAACGTACTGCACTAAACCATTTGAACAATACACTATCTAGCTGTTCCAGTTTTGGTTTTTTTAATGTTTGTCTAGAAGCCAATTTTTCAGTTGTTACCGATTGAGAAGCAAACTTCATTAGTTCATCTTTTTGTTTTTTAATGTCATAAATAGTTGATTAGCCAATATTAAACTCATTCATTAAAATATTTCTATTCTCGCCTTTTTCTAGCCGTTTGATGATTTCTAGTTTCTGATTGAGAGTCAGTGTTACATGTTTTCGTTTCTCTCCTTTTGAACTCGAAGGCTTAGGTTTTGAAAACATGGTCACTGTACAGTTAGAACATAACTCACTTTTTTTATAAACAGTTTCAAAAGTTACATTTACTGCGATGTGAAAGAACACAAAACAACAACGCACAAAAAAATGGCGAAGACGCTTCGTGATTGATTAACGGAGCTGCACTGCACCTGAATTTGTTGTGACAGCTGAGACTAGCCGGCCGCTAACTACGTAATTGTTTCCGAACAATACCGAGCGCTTCCGGATGATCCCGAACTACCCCGAAAACTTCCGAATAGCTCTCGAGCGTTTTTATTTGCTTTAAAGACACACTTTTGGTGAAAACCAAAGAGCGATGCCGGACTATTGGGCATTCCGGACTGTTGGATGCCGGACTAATGGACTTCTACTGTACTTTTACATATTAATCCATATAGCGACAAATTAAATTCGTCCCATGGGCATAAAAATCTTCAAATAATTCAGTACTGAAAGGGTTAAGATATTACCTTAGCTTTCAACAATGAAAGAGAAACACACAATTAAATATTTGTTTAAACAATGAAAACGGTTTGAATTGTGATGCAACAATGAAAAGTATTGTAAATTGTACCAAAAAATATTTTTAAAAGGTTATTAAAATTAGAGAAAAAAATTGTACGGCAACTTATTGCTATCATTGAAAAGGTAATTTTTTTGCACTTTCAGATGGCGTAAAAATGATTTTTGTGCTGTAATATGTTCAGCAGTTATTAAGGGAAAACGTCAAAATTTCACTTGATTTTTAATTAATTAAAATTTCAGAAAAATGGCTCCAAGGTGCATATTCTCGCCCTCCAAAGAATGTTCATGCCAAATTTCGTAGTTGTAAGTCCAGCGGTCTGTCCTGTAGAGCGCCAACACACACACATTCTCCTTTATTATTAGTAGGGATCAAGTTTTAAAAAATAATTTTTTTAATTTTTTTCCAAATTTAATTTTACTTCACAGTTAACGTAATCTTAGTGCTTTAAACATAATTTAATAGAAATTTATAGAAATCTATGCTTTAAATTAATTTGGACATTAATGGGTTAACTACCATCTCTTCTATGTTAACATTTTGGAACCTTTCAGGAAATGTGAGCAGTAATTACTTTCATAACTGATCCAAGGTAAATGTTGGTGATTCTTGATCTAACAGAAGACTTGCATTGTGGTTCATTACATACTATTACATGTTTTTTAAAATTTTAATCAAAACTTTTGTTTTATTGCCATCTGTAGATTTGACAAATATGTTCAAGAGCATTTTTTATAGTTCTTAAGCTTTTTTTTCAGGTATTTGCATGATTATGACTACCATACAGATGACTTTCATAATTATTGAGATTTAATTCAATAATACACTTTTAAAATATATTTTTTTATGTAAAAAAATATATATTGAGAATGTTTTTTGTTAATGCAATTCTCTTATTTTTCAGACATATAGTTGAAAGCACTAAACTTGAAGTTCAAAGTCGAGCTCTCGGAGAGCTGCACGAGAACCTGAAGTCTCCTCTTGGAAAGCAAGATTCAGACGATCTCACTTTCTCTACAGAATCCGAACTGGATGAGACTGCAAGGAAGGTAATTATAGCTCACATGATAAAGTATTTTATTTCTTGTCAAAGCTTATTTGAAAAATCATTAGGCTTTCTATGGTATCAACTCCATGTTTTTCCTTCCATTTAAAAGTGTTTGTGAATTTCAGCTGTTAAATGCTCAAGAAGAGATAATCCTGGTTAAGGAGCGGTATGAGGAATGCAACAAGGAGAAATCCTATCTACAGGGAGAGCTCAATGCATTGAAAGAACAAATTCAGATCCTTCAAGTGCAAGCAAAAACGGTAAGTTTTGTGAGTTTTAAATTCAACCATCTGGCAGTGTTCTATGTTTGTGTAAAGGTCATCAATTCTTTTTCATTCTGAATTTTCATTGCATAAGACAGCTACAAAGCACTGCAAGATGTTAAACAGCATTATTTCATTGTTAGAGAACCTAAATGTCAGTAATTTTAAATGTAAAAGAGTAATTGCCGTTTTACTTTCAAATTTAATAGCTCTAAAATAGTGAAATAAAATTTGCTTTCGATTGATATAAAATTTATCTTGCTATGATCAATAGTTTCCAAGAAATTTTAAATTATTTTAATCATATATTTCAAATTAATTTCCATTTTTCAATAGAAAGTAGTAAATTATGTCAGTGGTATATCATGCGCGTGGATATAGTTTGGACGTCACTATGCATCTCATTATTTATTGCAGTCATGATGAATCATACGATGACGGGTTATTTTTCTATTTCATGTATATTTTGCTTGAAAGATAATCTGTTCTTTTTAAATATCCTTTATTTATATGTATAATATTATTTGTTGAAAAAAATAACGAAGAAATTTATCAATTTATTGCTATGAATAACTTTATAACTCTTTCAATAATGCATATTCCAAGGATTTAGAAGTTTTCTTTACCATATATTTCCGAAGATAAGCCAATCTGTGTATAAGCCAAGAGTGCATTTTTTGTTCAAAAATTTTCCCAAAATTCAAAACCTGTATATAAGCCAAAATGGAAAATAATAATAAATAAAACCTATAATTTCCAAACATTTCGCCATGAGGGTGAAAATGGTGCCAACGAGAATAGTTTTAACTCTGGTAACCCTATCTGAAGTTAGCATATTTTCTCCATTCATTTGGTGTCTTGTCCCCTAAGCTATGATACCTCTTCCCCCCACCCTCCCCCTTCTCCATTTTGCAGTTTTCACTTTTATAAGAGAGGGTTGCTCCCCTTTACAAATGATCGCTTTCAGTTTCATGGCCTAGCGCGCTGAACGAATATCGGACTGGTTGAAAATCCAAACATTTCAACTACACCACGGCAATTCTCATTGAATTTTGCCATTGACGAAGGGTTTTGGTGCAATGTGCTCCAAATGGAGTAGCACAGCGTGATCACAAATGTCCCACTTTCTACAGCAAATTTTAAGCTGCAGGTGATTGCATTTGCCGAAAATTCCGACAACAGTATGGCTGTGCGGCAATTCAATTTAAATGAAAAACAAGTTTGAGAGTGGAGAAATCAGTGTTTCAAATTAGCGAACATGCCGAAATTTGACCTATGTTTTTTGCTAGATTAGCTGATCTGTATATAAGCCGACTCACATAGTTTAGCTTTGGAAAAAGTTCCAAAATTTCTTGACTTAAACACGGAAATATATGGTAATTATTGCTCTAGTAACATGCCTATAACTTGTAACTTTTTTTTTTCAATAAATTTTTATGTAGGTTTCTGTGTGTTCCTTCATCCCGCTGGTTGTCCTGGCTGTCGCCATGATGTTGGCATTTTACCCAACACTGGCTCATCTCACTGCCACATCCGACCAAACGTAACTCAGACACAGATGCCTTAGCTGTACAGAGCAGAGAGAAAGATTTCCGTTTGCTTCTTATTTGTAATTAGTGTATTTTATCTGTGTCTTTTTGTACAGTTGAGTAAGAGTTTTATTTGATCCATTTATGTTCCCCATTATAATTTAATACACATTAAATTATGTTCTGTACATTGACTGTGTGAGTGTCATTCAGTATGGTTGCCTAGAGTGAGCTGGTCCTGCACCAAGAACTGTCAGAGGCCTGCACAGGAAGCTTTTTAACTTCTTGCAATCTGTGGTTGCTCTAAGACTGTTTTATCTTTTTTGAAGCACTGTATATTGCTCATTTTCTTAAAATAATTCTTCATATTCAACAAGGTATGATCAGCAATTTTAGGAATCGGATTTATGTATTGAACAGTATTTCAAAAAGAATTTGACAATTTAATATGGATTAGTCATCTTCATTTATAAAAAAAATAGAATAAATATGAAAGTAAAGCTACAATATAGATTACAATATGCCACATTTATCATCTTTTAATATAATCTGAACATTTTTTATTAAGTTTTTATACTTTCTACTTTGTTTTATTGAATAAAGTAGAACTTGGCATCTTTGACCCTGATCTAAAGGATGTCATTTTATTAAATAGAAAATATTATTTAGGCATGATTTTCACTTGAATCATATAATCTTTATCCATTTAGAAAATGCACACTACAGAATAAACTCCAATTACAGAGTGCATGATACAGAAACAAACACTAAAATAGCCGTAAAACACAGATTAATAAAAACAACAGATAGACACAGAAATCACTAAAATACACAATACGAATTTATAAAGCACACAAAATAAAAACTCTTCAAGAACGTAAAAGCCATAAACATGCAGTCTTAAAAACACCATAAGACATATTAACACATCAAGATCATCAGAGTACATGTTAAAAACTGTGTAAAATTTATAAATAGAAAAATTACATATGTAATTCAACCTCGTAAATACATTTACAAATAAACAACTCTTCCTCGGACTTCTAGTCGGCACAGCATAAGTGATACGGCTCAATATGTCACTGCAATCAATGGCATCATTAGTAATCATGGCATTAATAATGGGAGATGTATTGCTAAATCAGCCACATGCACACTCTTAACATGAAATTTATAAATTTTCTAATGTTTGATTCATTTAAAAATGCTAAATTTCACCGATTAGACCTTCTTATGTCATCATTTCACTGGTACAATTCATTATATAAACTAAATATCGATAAAAATGCACTTTACTTTTTAAATAGTGTTATAACACAAGTTACCATTTTTATGAACATTCAAATTCTAGCCAAAAAATAATCTATTGCCTAAAGAATGATGCGTGATTTTTTAATTGATGCAAAACTGTTAAACTTTATGTTGCCTCCTGTGCACGACTCTTGCAGTAGCATGTACCATTTGCATTAGAAAATGCAGTTTCTAGTTGTCACAAATCATATGTTAATCACAGATGTTTTATCACCTGCATTTTTTTGTACATAGAAATTAAAATGTCGAAAGGAAAAATTCTTTTAAATGAACTTAGAAATACAAAAAGGAAATATATATTGCTTCCATAATTCTAGTTCATTGTTATTTTATGACAGTAATATATAGAAAAATATGTGCATGTATATACCCAAGCAAATTTTTACTATTTGAACTAAATCGATTATTGCTCGTAAGACGTGATTTTTATTTTATTCAGTACATATGTAAACAGATGTGCTGTAACAAATTTTGTATGAAAAAAATATGTAACAATAGTATAAATAAAAAATTAAAATATTTGAAGTTCAAAGTGACTTGCACAGAATAAATGCATTAATTTCATTCCTTATAAGAAAAATATCTTCACTTTTTCCAACATACACATCAAATTTCGTTAAGTAAAATATTAACTCGTGTGTCATAAACAAAACACATTTGTATCTTTATACTTCGTTCAGCGTTGCACAGAAAAGTATAGTAGAAATAATTTTAAACGTATCGGCAAGCTCATTTAAATTTGATTTTACTGAAAATGCAATATAGAGATCATTTATATTATTAAAATTTCTCTAAATTATTTATGACTATTATATAATATGAACTAAAGATGAGGATCAACAGCTAATGAAAATCATTTTCCTGGATTTTTCAGGCATTATTTATATACATAAATATATAATGATACTATTAATACCTACTCACTCAATATGCATATTTATCGATTGCCATTCAAGGTAATCATTAGTAATTGTCAAAAGGTAGTAATTTTGAGAAACTTTTGCGTACTGTGTAACCAAAGTATTTATTTACTCCCAATTTTATAACTGGTAATGTATTAAATTAAAATCGATATGTTCATCATTGAGCCAAAGCTTTTTCTGTAGTTCTCATTCATTCTTGGAATTCTACTTTGTAGCACTTGCATTTGTTTTATTTTTATGGAGTTGATACTATCTAATCTTTACATAGAGAGATTTGCCATTTACAGGCCTATGTTCCTAGATGGGAAGATCGAATTGAAAATTCATTTAATAATAAAATTTCATTCATATTGATTTAAAAAAGCTGTTTTTTATAATTCAGGGATGAGATTCTTCCGCTTTTTTGTTATTTGGAGAAATTCCGCTTTTTTTTTTTTTAAAAATTTTTTTTTTTTTTTTTTTTTTTTTTTCCCTCCCCGAATTTCCGATTTTTTTTCCTCTTGCAAAAATTTGCTTTTTGTTCCGAAAATTCCGCTTTTACACATAGAAAAGAAACCTTTCTGTTTTCGAAAGAAAATTCTGAGAAAATATGCTCGACCTTGCGGCTTAACTCCATAACTCCACTGGCTAGGAAACTAGATGATTCATCTTCGACTGACGAATCAACATTATATCAGCAAGCTCTACAAGGATAAACATTCCAACATTCAGTGCTATTCAAAGTATTAAGTACCACCTTTTTGCAGAAAACAAAACCTCTGTGGCATATTTTGCAAAAAAAAATTTCGCAAAATATGCGAAAAATTTTCAAGATTTCAAAAATTAAAAAGAATCAAGATTTTTTTTCATGAACATGTTGAAAAAAAATTAGTTGAAAACTTAAGGTAATCTTGTAGAGTGTACTAAGATGAAAAAATAAAAAAATTGAACAAAAACAAATAAACTACATTTAAAAAAAAAGAAACTCCTGTCAAAAGAGACAGCTAAAAAGTTGTCTGCAAATGCTGCAAAAAAGCAGAGAATAAGACAAAAAAAAAAAAAAAAATCTCAAAATAAAAAAAATAAAACAATGATTTACCTAGGCACTCTGAAGATAATGTAGTCCTGACAAATATTCCAGTAATTAAGCAGAGAGATACTAATGAAGACTGTGGGAAAAGTTTAACATCTACTGTAAATAAACTTGCAGAGGATGCAAACACATCCTTTATTGAAGAAAAATCTGTCAAAGATAGGAGCCCTCCAAAACAAGGGGCGAAGCGTGTTATTGGAGATCTGTTACCAACAAAAGCCACACAAATAAAAAAAATGAAAGAAAACCACTTCTTTAACAATTAAGGAAATGTTTCAAATAACAATAATGCTAAATGAATCTGTCATTGTAACTGTACAATTTCTTGACCCCTCTCACTTTATAAGGTGCAAAATCATTATGCTGTTACTTTTGCAAAAACGAATAAAAATAAAAGAAAACAGAATTCAGTATATGATATATTATTATAATTTATAAAGAGCTAATACACTTTACACAATTGCATGAAGCAAAAGAAATTTTTGTCATTTTTATTTTTTGAGCTACTAACTTTTATCAAAAGGCTATTAAATATAATTCTTCTTAGACTTTTGTTGGGTGAATGTTGCATCTCAGTGATGTGCAGGTGGTAAATATGTTTTAATGTCTAATTTTTTTATTTTCTGATGCCCCTGATGATGTGTTAAACTTGTTTCTTAACTTTTAATGTGAATAATTTAATATTCTTCTTCTTATTTATACGTACTGAATTATAAATAAGTTATTAATTATTATATTGTAATGTTTTCATCATGTTGCATGTTCCGATGTTTTACTTTTTTCGCATATAAATTTATGGTACAATTTTTTTGCTCACGCATGATTTCAGTCTTTTTGCTTTTTTGCCAATCTCATCCCTAATAATTGAAAGATAGCTTGATTTTTCGATATAAAAATTATGCTCGATACATAAAATTGGCAATGTACAGAAATTCGTAAAAATGGCCATTTTTACATTTTAAATTGTGCTCAACATAAAAAATTGGTTAAATTGGTTCAAATTTTGTATTTAATTTATTAATATACATAGTTATTCAGCTTTCATAAAATTCAATATTACTGTTCGAAGATTCCAAGTTTAATAAATTTTGGTTTGTGCATAGACCTTATCATTTAGCTTCTCTTGGAGCATACCGAAATTCACGTTGCTACAATGCTGATATCGGCACGAATATTAATGGTATTGAACTGGAATTTTTAAATAAGTTTCCTTACATATCTGGTTCTGAAGTTGTGAAAGAAAAATTACACTATCATTCATGCATGCACAAGCAAAAAATTATTTACTACAAATACACTCATATTTTCTTAATATTCAGAGTTAAAGTATAATTTTCTTAATATTCAAATTTTTATACAAAGCTTTACTAATATATTCTGTAAGTTTTGTAAATTTGTGTTCAAAACTCTGCATGTTATAAGCAAAAAACATGCAGGAAAATTTTGGATTTTTTAAGAAACTTTTATATCCTCCCGAATATTCATGCTATTTTTTACGAAAATACATGTAAATATTGCACACAACATAAAAGAATTGATGAAAGTTGCAAACCATTATCGGCTTTCTGTGACCAGGGTAAGCCACAATCCATTTTTGACTTCATCACTTTCTAGTCGGTCCCCTAAATGTCCTTGTGACTGAAACTTCAATGTAAATTGCAAGTTAAGGTCTATTCCTTATATGGTCAAAGTTTAAGGAAAATTCATCGAACCTTTTAGAAGATATTCGAAAAATGTGCACATTTCAAAAGGTTTTTCACAATTTTGGCCACCACTCTACAATGGAATTAAGTTTAAATTTCTGCATTTTTTGTGCAAAAATAAATTTTTTATTCATTTAAATTCATAAATTTCCATTCTTCATTTGCATTTTTATTTTTCAAATAAGAAAATTTATATGGATCTACAAATTCTAATGATGAAACCTAGTATAAAATTTATTCATCTAGCTGTTGTGTTTACGTGAGCACAGACTTCAATGGCTCTATGAAATTAAATAACATACATTTTAAAAACACATTTCATTGCAGAGAAAACACAGATGAAACGTTAATTGCAGGTACAATAGTAACGAATAAAATGTTATTTATAGGTATTTTCCATTCAGTTAACTTGTACACTGATGTTTTCTTGATGACACTGCACTATTTGAATTGTTTCAGAACTTTATTATCAGTTAACTGATTAACTTATTTTATGCCCGTGGCGCCATCTGCTTATGAATTTAAGAAGAAATTGTTGAAAAAATTTATAATGTATTCTAAATTAAAAACTAAAATGTAGAAAATAAAATAAAAAATTACTTTTTAATACACTAATGAAAGAGTGTTTTAAAAAACTATTATTATTCTTTTCTTACTTTAGAACACTTTTAAATTTGAGAGATGTAATTTAGAATAGGAGTTATTTTAAATTTATCTGATAATATGCCATGTTTGGAAAAAGGAATAAAATCCAATAAAAAATTTATTTTCCCATAAGTTTTAGGAAAATATTTGAAATTTAAACTATCAAAAATATTAGAGTATAAAAATAAAGAGGATGGAGAAAAAAAGTGCTTGGGAGTATCTAAGAGTACCGATACTTTTACCAGTTGAGCCATGGAGACACTTCACTCAATACAGTTTATTTTTTTAAATTCTCTGGTTGGTAAAAAAAGTAAGGACAGTTAATTTCAATAATTATTCAGTAGGTACGTTTATATCAGCATCTGATGCCGTCCACATAAATGCAAGCACACTTATCATCTTGGAAACAAATTATTTCTCCTTCTCTCTGCCTTTCAAAACTTTTTTTCAATTGATTCATTTGCATGTTGATTTTGGGTTTCTTTATAAACATTTAACAATTATAGCTGAGATTCATGTTAACGCATAAGAAAAAACTGGTTTTAAACTGATGGAAGAGATGCTGTTTCGTTTGGAAAGTTGCATCTGTATTCAGTGTTTTAAAAAGTATAAATAAATAACGTGTTTTAGAACACTTGAAGAGAATTAGTCTTTATATGGAATAATATTGGATGAAAAATATATAAAGATTTTTTTTGGAAGGTTTTAATTTTTTCAAGGATTAAAAAATAATCGTTTTGGAATGTTTACTAAAATGATGATATGAGTATATTGAGGTAGAGACTGTAATAATAGCCGATGAAAAAACCACTCAGAGAAAAATTTTTTTGCAA
>BGPR01046903.1:0-11928 GCA_013235015.1 Araneus ventricosus
TATTGTTTTGATTTTAATGAAGAGTTAGTCACTCACTTCAACATGTATTAATATTACTCTAAATTTTATACTGAAAATTAAAGATCGGAAAGAGAAAAGTAACCACAGGAAAACTATTTACTAAGAAGGGATAAAAATGTACACATATACCTTGTAATGCTGAGTACAGACATACCAAAGCAAGCAAAATGGAGAAACAAATTAAAAAGATGTGTTTCAAATATCTTGTTGGTTTGAAAAAGACTTTTGAAATGGATACAATAGATAATGAATATTTTTCTATCAAATTCCAAACATTGAAAAATATATCAAACCTTGGGTTTCAAGAAATTTAATTATTGATATTGATAATACACATGAACCCCACCTAGCAAGTAAATGCATACATCTTTAAATAATACAACAGTTTCAAAACATGCAACAAAATGTTCATGCACTAATACTTTTAAGAACTGTGGATTCCCTAAATTTTGTCTGTTTCTTTTGACTAGTTCTTCCAAAAAAGAATTATAAATAAGTATCCTTTACCTTAGTTTTCCATTAAACTTTACTTTACTCTTTCTATTATTTTAGTTTTCCGTGTGCGTGTGAGAAGCTGACAGAAACGCTCTAAACCATAGGAATTTTACTACATTTGGCGATATATTTTAATCTTATAGGAATCTTTCTCATATGATATTCATTGTGGTTTTGTTTCTTCACAGGATTATTCAGCATCAATGCTTTCTACAATTTTCTGTCAGTCCGTTTGTTATTTAGTTTAGTTATATTAATCCCGTTTTGAAGCAAAATGAGGTCTATTTGACGGACATCGTCATTTTGAACTGCGGTCAGATGACGAGGAAGACATCTGAACTAGCACCCCTCTCCAAACTTCCGAACTCACCAGAGGAAAGAATGTTGACGTTCCTGTATTGATAAAAAAAATTAATTTCGACATTCTCTTAAAAAAACATAAGTTTTCAAAACTTTCTTGTTATTTTCTACCATTTAATCTTTAATATATTTCATAATTCAGTATTATAAATAGTAAGGAATTTTGCAATCAATTTTTTTAACAAATTCCTTACCAGATACGCCACTTGTATGGAATCAAATTCAATTGATAAACTGATAATGTATTTACCAAAATATTAGAATATGGTATAGCCGTTGGAAACACACAACTGAATAAAACATCAGGGCTCTAATGTATTAAGAAATGAGTGATCGCAAACACGAAACAAGTCAAGTTCAATAAAAGGGTATAGAAAATAAAACAATAGCAATCAATTGATAAAAGTATCCAAAAACCTAGAGCGTCAACGATTTAGTTTAAAATGATCCCTCTACGCACACTGATGTGTCCTGAAATGCTGTTCCAAGGTATTCAATCACCACCAGTTGTACAGGGTGATTATAATTTCGGTTCAACTTTCAAACAGCAGTGAAAAGAGAACCACTGGTCAGAATGACCTGATATTTGACCTGAGTATACTCGAAGAAGTGGGGAAAGGTATGGAAGATGAAAAAAAATTAGTTCAATATTTTAATAATAGATGGAGCTTTATACTTCATAAAATGTACAAGAGTTCGGGTACCACTGAGACTGACAACCCAAAGCAACGGCCATTGATTGGATTGCAGTTTAAACCTACCGTTCTGTTCAATGTGCGTAACTGTAATGGTATTTTACTGAAAAAAAATCAATGAATAAAACAATGATTTCCAAGTCAATCGGCAGTTGTGGCACTTAAATTCATTGCGAATCCACCACGACAGGCTCAAGAAATGTTCAGTATGCTATCCATTGTTTTCTGCCACATGTTCAAACCAAGAAATAGTATGTTCCACAACACATCAGAGAGCAACTGTGCTGAATTTGTGCATCTGCTGCAGTACGTGTCTTCAATTCTGATAAGTTTGCAATTGCACCACTGATCAAAACATGTTTCAGTTAACCACACAACCAGAAATCACAAGGATTAAGATCAGGTGATCTTGATGGCCAAGAATTTCTGCTGATAATTCTATGATTTCCGAAATGCATGCTGAGAAGTCTCTAAATAGGATTTGCAAAGTGTGGAGGAGCGCTATCTTGCATAAAAATTGTGCTATCCACACATCCGCTCTGTTGCAGTGAGGGAATGAACTGGTTTCGCAAAAGAGATTAATAACGTGTCCCATTGACTCTACAGGTTGCAGGACCCGAAGGACCAATCTCCTCGAAAAAGAATGGCCCTACGATAAACGATGCCGTAACCCCGCACCACACAGTAACTTTTTCAGAATGAAGAGGTACGGGCTGACGTCGGAACGGATTTTCCGTTGCCCATATTCTTCAATTCTGAGTGCTGACATATCCATAGATATGGAAATTTACATATTCTGACGTGTAAAGCGGCATCTATTGCTAAAGTTCCTAACTATTTTTTTCTTCTGCCATAGTTCCTTCCCCCCGCCGCGGGGGGGGGAGGACTCAGATCAAATTTCGGGTCATTCTGATCAGTGGTTCTTTTTTCACATCTTTTTCAAAGTTGAAATTTAATTATAATCACCCTGCACTTCAATAAATGAGCGAATGCAAATTAGTTCATGAAACTAACAATAGAATTCAAAAATTGTATAACAGCAGGATATTATAAAGGACAACTGAAAATAATATTCTCAATTATTTTATACAGGTATTTACAGAAATACTTGTAAGAAGTGACCACGATGGCAGAAAATTTAAGCACTTTTAATTATATTATCATCAAATAAAGAGGGTTAATTTATGCTAAAGGATGGCGCTCTATACTTTTGCTCCTGGCCTTTTTCAGTAATCTTTCATAATTTTTGAAATAAAATATCGAACTTCCAACCTTCGTTACTTTATTAGTCTCATAAGAAAGTGCATGGCAAATTGAGAGGGCTATGGAACACCCTATGCACTGCACTTTGACTGTGCATGCAGTGTTTGAATACACTTGAGACATTTTTAATATAAGATCACTCAAAATCAAACATTTTTGATAAAAAACATTTTTTTACATTAAAATTAGACGGAATTTATATCACGATGGGACTTTTTTGCATCATAGAACACATGGAAGAATACAGAATTTCAATCTGTTAATTATCAAAAGAATAAAAATGAAAACAGATATTGAAATATTACATGAATACTAATAGAAATTGCCGGACAGTATGTCTATGATATTCTTAAAGTTCAAAATTGAAATTTAAATATTGAATTTCAAATAGAAATTTAGAAACTCATTACCATGTTTACAAATAAATATTATTTCATTTGAAAGATGGAATTTAAATGTTTCTACAAAGTTTGCGTATGCATTTCCGTATATGTTTGTATATTGTACAATTACTGGTTAATACATTTGTTTGACTACCACGCACTTAACAGTACATATTTTTATGAAAGAAAATTATAAAAAAATATTTTTTTTATACAAGTTCAGAAATATTCTCAATAGCATTTATATTATCTTTGAGATATTTAAATATGCCGGGCAGTTACAAAATTATCATCAGGTATCGATACATTATAACTTGAAATAAATCAATTAGACTCTTCAATGCTAATCGGGGTGGGATGGAAGAAGAATCAGATGCTAAATTATTAATTTCTTACTTTAACTTTTTCACATGAGCCTCATGTTGGCAATTCAATCTATGTCTACATCTCCTCCATCGTGTCTCCATTTGTATAAGTCCGTATCCGACGTCATAATATATGCAGAAAGGCTTTTCATTGGTTTTGACGGCTGGCACGGACATCGAAAGCCCCAAGAGTTTTGCAATTTCGGAGATCAGAAGAGATATGATTGTTAGATGATTAATTGTTTTTTGTTCTTATCTTTTAAACCGAAGTTACAGCTTTCAGTTTCTTTTAATATGTGCAATAAATGGCTATGACTGAAAACTCGGCGTTTCTTCCACAACATTCTGCAATCTTCCATACCACCAAATGCAGGGCAAACCCATTTCAACGTCAGGGGTAGGGGCGGCGCTAGAGGGGAAATTGCCCCGACCCCCCGTCGGCGAGATATGAAGATATTTGTCTGTAAAAATCTTTACCTTTTCAGGAGATATGGAGAGCTGGGTATCAAAGAATCTAAAACGGTCCATAGATAAGCTATTTGTGTCCGAATTCGACGTCTGATGTACGTTTAAGTCAGCAAAATAAGCGACATCTATTTCACTTGTCGTCTATTCGGTCTGTAGTTCGCACCACATTTGTCAGAATAACCGACAAGGTGACGAGTGAATCAGACCTCCCATTTGGGCAGCTGTTTTCGATTGGTCGGCAAAGACATCAAAAAGAGGATGAAAATTTGTATATTTTGTTACTTTCATTGACCGTTTCGATTAATTGTCGGTGGAGTTACTAGGGAAAACTAAGGTATCTGAATAATACAAGCGTGTGGCGATACACGGCGGTCACTCCTCTCAACGACCATTTTTGCTCGGCGCGAATTTTTCGGCACACAGACATAATGTTAAAATAACCTCCATTAACGGCTCAAACCCCTCTGAGCGGTCCGGTTGGTCGCCTGTTAAACTTCAATGAAATTTCTTTCGTCTCTGCGGTCACGAACCTTTTATCAAAAGAAAATGGAGGAAATAAAGAACAAAAAATCCATACACTCAAAAATAGCATCGGTTATCAGAACGAAATTTATTATTCATTTTCGAATATGAAGAGAAAGGTGAATTTCGGCATATATCGGTTTTGGGCATTCAAGAGTTCATTTTTGTTTTTCTAGCGCTGATTCGAACTCGTGAGAAAAAGACTGTTGCCATGGGCTACGACCATCAGCGAATGAAACTTTCAGCTCAACGACTTTCGAAAAAAATAGATGATATTATTCCCTTTCCTCAACAACTACCGACGAAACAATTAGGGCTATATTTTTCTAATTAAAAAAATTGAAAATTGACCTCCGAAAGAGCTTAAAGACCTAAGCAGACACACATTTTATCATTTCTCAAAAGAATATATATATATATATATATATATATATATAAGAGGCAAAAACATAATAGAAAAACAATAAAATAAATAACAAACATTCATATCAAATTCAAAAGGATATGAAAAAAACGAATTGAAAGTATATCCGAGTAAAGACAAAAATGCGAATAGTAACAGATGGAAAAATATATAAATATATCACATGCACAATGAATGCGCTAAAAGTTACAAGTCCAAAAGTGCTGTGGTAGATAGAGTATAAATCGAAAAATGAAGGAGTATATAATGTGAAATGAAAAACGCAATAAAAGCACAATAACGTTTCTTCAGGGGATGAAGTTATTGTGAATTGCTAAATATAAAAGTTTGACATTTTCTTGCAATCAGTTATGCATTTAATCTTCATCGTTCACAACTTACTACACTCCCCTGGCAACAGCCAAAGTTAAGCGCGAAAACTGTCACTTGACACCCTGTTCACACCCCTTCAACGCCAGTCTGTAGCGTGACCCTCCGCTTACACTGCCACGTCAACATCCGTCCTTCTGGTACGTAAAATATATTTTTTCTTACTTTTCTCTAATGTTATCACATCGTAATTCTGTTTTAATTATTCAAAACTCCTCTCTGTTTTTTTCTGGTTGGTTTGGCATTAGGGATGAAAATCAGTGTTTTAGGCATTGCGGCATAACTGATTGCAAGAAAATGTCAAACTTTTATATTTAGCAATTCACAATAACTTATCCCCTGAAGAAATGATATTGTGCTTTTATTGCGTTTTTCATTTCACATTTTATACTCTTTCATTTTTCGATTTATACTCTATATATATATATATATATATATATATATATATATATATATATATATATATATATGTAATAATTTAACATTTCTCTAATTTTAAAAACTCTTCTTAACTTTTAATTCATAAAATTATTTCTACTTAAACTTTAGTATACGAATAACTGTAATTATAACGAATAACTCGCTCAGATCCGGATTCAACCGCTCTAAAGCCTTCGGGTATTTTCCCTTTTCTCAGCAGGCTTGACGGCAACCATCTTTCTCTTTTGTAACCATCTAACTCACTTTGAAAGATATGCTGCCTTCCAGCACACTTTCCGAACAATGGATAAGGCTTAGATCATCATGAATTATCCTTCGAATATTTAAAACCCTCTATTATACCTGGAATATGTCATTTCAACCTGTATTTTCGTCTTGTCTTTATACTGAATAAATAGAGATTGAATCGACTATGAACTGCTTATTGAAAAGGAGTGTTTACACTGCCCATTTAAAATGATGATATAAAGAGCCGACAGGATTTTATTCCTGCTGCGTGTTATCATTTTCATCTAATTCGAGGGGTCTCTAGTTAATCGGAACACACCGAAAAAGTAATCTTCGTCTTCATAAGGAGGAGAGAGAAAAAATGTCGTCGTTTAAAAATGTCAGCTAAAGTTTACTTCATTGCGTTCTGATTGTTTAAATTATCAACTTCGGAATCTATACTGCCTCGCCCAGGTCATCACTCGCCGATATTATGGTGATAATTTCTTCGTGTTTTACATCTCATCAGCCTTCAGACTAAGTTTAACTCAAATTTTTTCGATAATTCCGTCTTCTTTAAGCATTGTGTTCATCTTGACTGTGTTCTCCATGTATCTCAAATGTGCAAAAAGCGATCTTCATGTTCTTATTTTCGGCGTCAGTAATTTGATTTTCTAAAGTGATATCTACAATAGCTTCTAAAAAAATAAATACCAGCTGTTGGGGGAAAATAATAGGTCTAAGATCTTATTTTTACGGAATGCCATGGGTGTTCTTTAATTTCTTAGTTCTAATTGAAAATTGATTTTTCAATTGTTACGATTTTCATTTGATAATATTTCTTGAAAATTATTGAAAAAATTTGCACACGAATATTTGAATTTGGTTTTGATAATGAATTTTACTGGTAAATTTTGAGATGTTATTATATTTTGAATATGATGATTATTTTTTATAAATAATTGTTTATTTTGCATTTTTCTGAATCTTGGTGTTATTAAATGCCACTTTTAAAAGAAAAATTCATTGGTAAACCAAAAGTAAATTCAACAGTTTAAAAAATCCTTATTTTAAAATTCCCATAATTTAAAATTTTTTCTAACTTTGCTTCTCATGTATTAAGTTTCTCTTTTATAAACTGGTAAAATTGTCAAAATGAACGACAAAACAAATTATAAACCAGATAAATATGGTAATGTAATGCAAGCTGATATTTCTATCAATATCATTCCTTTTGACCTCAATAATTCCACGAATGTTAGTGCATGGCTACAACATTTTAATGAGAGATGTTTGGAGCTTGAATTAGATAAAGAATGGAAAATAAAAAGGTATTGGAACCTACTTAAAATCATTGCCTTAACAGAATATTTAAATTCACACACAACCACTAAAATTTGGGAAGAGTTCAATTCTTTCCTTACTGAAAAATTCATTGCTCCTACAATAGCTAACTTAAGTGATTTCACTTTCAATCATCAATAGAGGGAGAAGACATAGCCCAATAATTTCATGAAAAATTAAAAATACGCAGACAATCGCAAATTTATCAACTTCCATGATTCTTGAGAGACTCTCGAATGGCTTGAGAACTGACTTAAGACAATTTCTTGCAATAAACCCTCCTAACACTCCTACAGAATGGCTAATAACGGCAACAAAATTAGCCAAAATTCAAAGTAATGAAAATTTAATTAATCCTAGCCATTCTGGAACCCGACACTTGCCACCTTTTCAATTTTTCTGATTTCTTGAAAAAGGTGAAAAAATTTAAATTTTAGAATTACATTTAACAGTTTTTCATTTGTTTACATTTAGAGTGTTTTTACATGTACCAAGAGTCTTCAAGGACTTCTTCCAAGAAGTATAAGAGTTTACTTTTGTTTTGATATTGCTGTTTTATAAAGTTCATTTGAAATTATTTTGATAACTTTTTGAATAGTATTATTTTTATTATTACTTCCAAGTAATGATCGTTAGTCTAACAGATATCAAATTTCTGAAAAAAATTATTAACTTTTCTAACTTCGCAAAGTCGTACGAGTCTTGCGGAGGGGGAAAATGTAATGATATAGAAATTTTCCTATCTTTAAAATAAATCATTTTAACGTCAGTAAAATTTTAATTACGAGCGAATTACTTCTACTGTTGTGTTGTCCCACAACATTTAAATTAAATTAACAACTTAATTTTTAATTATTAACATCAATTATTTTTCTTTCTTCCTAATGCATTTAATCAAAACGTTCAAAGTCTGTTCTTTCATCTAACATTTGAATATCTTATCGCTTAAAAGATCTTTTTTAAAATAATTCTATTTTTGTCATTTTATGCTTTATTTAAATAGTGACTTAATTGTCTTAAATTCCTGAGTGTGTGAAATGATAATTTGTTTATGCCAAGAGATCGAAAGCAGGGCAGATGAAATGCTTTCCTTTTCTTTTTCCCCTGCTCCGGTGGTTCTTCGTTTCTCCGCGAAGCATGGTCCCCGGTGAAAACTGCTGAGTCACGCTGAAGAGAAAATACCGGTGGATGACGAAATTTTACTGTGGGCTGATGAAATATCTGGTCCTGTCCTAAACTTTAGAGAACATTCGAGAGGGAAGTGACGTAACTGCCTGTGACGTAGGGAAGCGGGCCTTTTTGGTTGGAGGAGAAGGACAGACGGTGGGGGGGTTTTGAGTTTTTTTCGGGGGCTGAACTTCAACGAAGGAGGTGGACGTTTTTCTCTTCTGGTTCTGGGACACTTCAAGAGAGGTGGTGAGCGGACGCCCAGTGAATTCTGATGGAATTGGTGAGAATGAAGGCCCGGGACAAGTAGCCATGACGGAGGAAATGACGAAGCCTATTTTGTGGTCTCCTTGGCAAAGTCCGCCCTGTGCTGAATTCTCCTCGATTTATGTGCATCCAAACGATAAGTAGACATTCCAAAATCTTTTTATTTACGTTAGCCATACTAAAAGCTGAATATTGAAAGATAAAAGTGAACACTGTATTAATTCTACTTTTAAAAAAAGACTATTGCTAAAACAAGCCCACGTGGCTGAAGTTGCATGGAACTTTCTTGGTATTAGTGGACTAATTTACATAAGTATAGCCTAAAGTGTACTACTAGAATGCATAGTACTCTCTTGGTACTAGTAAGCGTACGGAAGGAATTCATCTCAAAATAATCTATTTACGTCGGCATAACATAATGAACATATCTAGTGCAGCCTTGGGCATTTAAGTACATATGTATATTTTTTATGAATTTGCGTGTTGGTTGAGCAATACATTTAATATCAACAGAGGATGTATCAGGTGTAATGTGTATTGTGATGGTGTTATCCTTAGATTATACTTATTAGTCGATCGACTTCATCTTTTCTTTTATTTATACTAACCATGTTTAATCCAGAATTTTCATTATAATAAATATGTTCTATAGCTCATTTAGTCTGTGTGCATTTATTTAGCCTAGAGCAATTGAGTAAGGAACTGGCCTGGTAATATATATATATATATATATATATATATATATGCTATATAGATGCTATATATATATGCTATAAGATGCTATTATAATTAATAAATTTTTATAGTTTGTCAAAGCAAAAGAAAAAAAAGGAAATTAGTTTAAACTTAGATACCACTATACGATTTAACTTTTTTTTAATATGCTATAACTTCACAGCACTACTTCAATCCTATGATAAAGGCACTTCCACTTTAACTTGGACTCGAAGGAGTCTCACAGTTTCTAGAGCCTCAAATTCGGGACTTCTCCCGTTTCGAAAGTATGAAAACTCACCGCATTTCTATAAAGATCTCTTTTTCAATCATGTAACTCACTAAGTAAGTCTCTCCGTTTCAGGCATAATTCTTTACTCCTGGCCATGGTTTTAATATTTCCATAATCTTTTAAAATTCTTATCTATTATTGAATAATCTATAACTAATTAAATTATGCTTATTTTTAAAGTGCAATAAACTGCTTTGGACTTGAAGGGGCTAGAGGATACCTCAAAATATTCCCTGCTTCATCATTGACTCAAATCAGCAAGTTGAAAATGATACTCCAGGCAAAAAGTTCAACAATAAACATTTGTTTCATATTTTAACAAGGTATATTGTGCAAAATGAACTCTTCAATTAGAATATTAAAACATTGGGACATTTAAACAAAAAGAATATGCAGAATTATACATCCTATATCGAAAGTTGCCATGTACACAAGAGTACTTGGTGAGAAGAGCACTTTTAGTGAGGAGCGAAGGGCCTACAGGTTCATTAGGATTACTAGATAGCTGATTATTAACAAGTCGCATCCAATTGCAGATGAGGGAAATCTAAACCAGTCGGGAAGGCTCATGCTCCGCTTTGGCGAGATGGCTAGTACCGTCTGTTGTACTTCTGTAGATCCAACCATGGAGGATCATACTTCACTGAGTTGGATTACACTGTGTTGCTGCTCTCTCCATTTATCTGACGGAAATGGCAAAGGCACTCGTATAAATACGTTGATAAACAGTGAGCGTGCAGAACAACATGCACCTTCTTAACATCTTGCATGAAAGGATAAAACTCTGCCGCCTCATGGAGAGATGAGAGATTAAATGCAATGGAAAGGAGAAAAGTTCCAGAGGCCGCCATACACTCCCCCCGGAGTTTGAAAGTCACTGGGCTTGAAAACGAATGACTGGTCTGTTATCACGACCAGATCGAGTAACAAGAGCTTTTTCTAGAGCATCCGGAATAACTCGTAAATGTATGTCTCGTGGCCCTTGACAGAAAAAACCAGGTTTTAGTTGATCCATGCTGACTGTTGCTTGTTTACCATCTATGCCAAGCTCGAAAAACTTGTCAGTTCGTTTTAGAACTTCATGATGGCCAGAATACGGCTTCTGCAATGGTCGCCGAACCCTGTATACTCGCACAAACACGTGCAAAGATTCCGGTTGAACAAATACTTTGTTAGTGGAATGGTTTGTAGCTGGTGCCAGTCTAATTCATTGTACGCCTGAACTCCACCAGAAACTCAGTTTGAGTCTGGGTAGTATTCTGAAAATGCCTAAAAAACTTTAACGGCAGTCTAAGCGATGTCTCAAACACTAATTCAACGGAGGACGCGCCTATATCCAATTTATATTTCAAACGAATATCTAACAGTACCAAAGGTAACGTGCCAACCCAATCTGCTGTACAATGGGCCATCAGAGCTGCTTTAATTTGCCGGTGTGCTCTTTCTATCATGTCATTTTCTTTAGGGTTGTATGCTGTAATATGGTTTTGTATGTTACTAGCAAATTAGCAAGATTGTGGAACAAATGACTCTGAAAGCTTGTACCTCGGTCTGTAGTAATGACCTCTGGTACGCCAAAGCGAGAAACCCATTCCTGAAGGAATGCCTGTGTTCTGGTTGTCGCTTCCTGATCAACCAAGGGAACAGATTCAACCCATCTGGTGAACCTATCAATGCATGTCAGAAGATACCTATTATTTCTAGACGGAGGCAATGGACCAACTACGTCAATATGCACGTGCGTGAATCGTGTATCCATTGGTTGGAATGATCCTAAATGGGGTTTTAGTGTACCTAAAAACTTTAGATTACTGACACTCTAAACAAGCCTTGCACCATGCCGCTATGTCCTTACCCATATTCTTCCATACGTACTGGTATCGGAACAAATGCAATGTGACTTTTTTACCAGGATGCGACAAGGAGTGGTTTGCATCAAATACTTGTTTCCTAAATTCCTGTGGTACATATAGTCTAATCCTATTAGTAGAAATGTCACAGTAGAGTGTACACATTTATTATCAACATGACGAAGCTGTAAGGCTAAACCAGTGTTAGGTTTAAGTAAGGGCTACAACTCTTCATCAGCTATTTGTGCTATCGCCATTTTCCTAAAATCAAGACCAGGAAC
>BGPR01046905.1:0-11928 GCA_013235015.1 Araneus ventricosus
TTTCACAAAACGTATAACAGTAATAATCTAATTTTTTAGAAATTTTAGAATCAATTGAAATAAAAACTTTAACTCCCTCCAGCCTTATATATATATATAGAGTATATATATATATATATATATATATATATATATATATATATATTTAGCCTCCTTGGCAATTTGTTTAAGAAATTTTAGTTTATCACAATTTTAAAATTCACGTTTAATTTTCTATTGCCAACGAATTTTTTTTCAAATTTAATTTTTTAATTAAATTATTTTGCAAGTAAATAAAGAGATTTTCAGTGGTTTTAATGTCTTACGTAAGTATCATTCATACTCCTCCCCCCCCTTGTCAGCAAAAAATAAGCAAATCACAAAAAACCCCTCCCCCAGGTGCTTACGTAATATTTTGAACGGACCCTAAGACACAAGATGCAATTTTAGAAATATTATAATATGTGTATATATAATCAAGGTTAATAAGTGATATATGTTGACAGTTTGGTTGGGAAATGAACTCGTCTGCCGGATCTAGTTGTCACAGTTTTATCTGGTGAAGTTTGATTGGCAGACTGATGTTTGTCAGACTGGAAAGTTTCAGGAGAGGCAGTTTTTTCTGCCTGTAATACTGGAGTTTTTTCTTCACAAGTTGGAATTAAGTATGCCGGCTTGACTCGGTCTATGTACACAGTTGATGTCCGGCCATTCAGTTCGATGGTGAAGTTCTTCTCTGTTCGTTTTAAAACCTTGTGAGGACCTGTATAGGGCTGGCACAAGGGAGGTTTCACACTGTCAATCCTTAAAAATACATGCGAACAAGTTTTCAAAGACGGATTTACATAAAACTTTGTTTTTCCGTGTGTTGATGTTGCAACTGGATTCATTTCACGCATTGTATTTCGAAGGTGATCAACAAAGATATCATTGCATGGAGGAATGATAGATGTTTCAATCATATGACTGGGAAGTTCGAGAGTTGTTCCGTACACCAATTCGGCACAAGATGCTTTGATGTCTTCTCTGATAGCTGTGCGGATTCCCAAGAGAACTATCGGAAGAATTTCCGACCTCTGAGGGATCTCATATGCTTTTATGGATGATTTTAAATGACGATAGAATCTCTCCACAATCCCGTTTGCGATTGGATGGTACGCTGTGGTGCGGATTCGGTTTGTACCCAACATTTCCGAAAACTCGCGATATAAAGATGATCGCATCTGCGAGCCTTGATCTGTAGTTATTATCGAAGGGGAACCGAAGCGAGATATCCAAGTATGAAAAATCGCTCGACAAATGGTTTTGGTTTGCATGTCGGCTATTGGAATAGCTTCTGGCCATCTTGAGAATCTATCTATCTTTGTTAATAAATAGATGCAACCATCGGATGGAGGTAAAGGACCAACACTGTCGATGTGTATCTGTTGGAAACGAACATCAGGCAAACTAAATGTTCCTATTGGAGCTTTTGTATGGCGCTGAACTTTAGATCGTTGACAAGGTTCACAGCACCGCACCCATTCTTTTATATTACGTTTCATATTTGGCCAAACATATCTAGCGCTGATTAGTTTTGTCGTAGCTGCCATTCCAGGATGTGAAATGTTATGCAACTGCTCGAAAATTAGTCTTCGAAATGATTCTGGAACTAATGGTCGTGACGAACCAGTTGAAATGTCACACAATCGCATCTGCGAGTCAGAGTTTGTACTTAGGAAAGGTTTGAGTGCAAGCTGAAGTGAGGAACTTTTGTCCTATAGAAGATTTTCTGGATCAAATTTCTGGAGTTTCTGGATCATTTTGTTGAGTTTTAGCCAGTTCACTAAAATTCAGAAAAGGCGATTTAGTAATTGAATTAAATTCTGTACGTTAAAGCGAGTCTGCTACAACATTTTTAGATCCTTGCACATGCCTGATGTCAGTGGAGTATTGTGATATGAAATCGAGATGACGTAATTGCTTAGGTGAACATTTATCTGGATTTTGCTTGAAGGCATAAATTAATGGTTTTTGATCAGTATAAATTTGGATTTCCCTGCCTTCTAACATGTGTTAAAATTTTTTTTATTGCCGAATAACTCGAGAATAGTTCTCTGTCAGAAGTTAACCATTTTCGTAGGCTTTTGTTAAGTTTCATGGAGAAATAGGCTATTGGTTCAAATTGCCCCTGTGATAATTGAGATAAAGTGCCTCCTATAGCAACATCTGAGGCGTCTACCCATAGGCTCAATTGAGCCCCTGGAATGGGATGTCTCAATTTTCATTCCATTTGAGTTGTTCAGATGACTTGCAAACACTGGAACGAGATTTCTTTTTGTTAGTATGCCCTTCCAAAAACTGTACTATGGGAGCAAGTATATGTGCGACTTTAGATATGAAACATCTATAAAAGTTTAACATTTCCAAAAATCTACGCAACTGAGTTAAAGTATCTGGTTTAGGAAAATCTAGTATGCATTTGACTTTATCAGGTAGAGGCTTAATTCCATTTTCTGATAGATTGAAACCTAAAAAGTCTATTGTCAATGCACCAAATATGCCTTTCGAAACATTTATGCATAGGCCGTATTCATATAATCTTGCAAATAAGGTTTTTAAATGTTGGAAATGCTGTTCAGGGTTTTTAGAAGCAATCAGAATATCATCTACAAAGGCGTAAACACCTGGTAAACCTCGAGTGACTTCATCTATAAAACGTTGAAATGTCGCAGATGCGTTACACAGTCCGAATTGCATTCTTGTACTATCGAACAAACCAAAAGGAGTACATATTGCCGTTTTATGGATATCTTCTGGGTGAATGGCAATTTGATGATAGGCTTTTATTAGATCGATTCGACTGAAAATTTTTGATCCATGTAATTCGGCAGTAAAATCAGCGATACAAGGAATGGGGTATTTATCTTTTAATGTTTGAGAATTTAAAGCTCTATAATCCCCAACAGGCCTCCAATCTAAAGTACCTTTCTTGGGAACCATGTGGAGTGGGGAAGCATAATTGCTTTTCGAAGGTCGTAAATGTACTAGATGCATCATATTTTGAAATTCTTATTTCGCTATTCTAAGGCGATCTGGAGCCTTCGAGTTTTGCCACCACAGGAGGACCTTTTGTTACAATATGATGAACAGTAGTATGTTTTACCGGTTGATTTGGATTTGGCAATTTTGTAATAGAAGGAAATTCTTCTAACAGTTTATGATAAATCGTATCTTTAGAAATAGAAATCTGAACCGAATGGAGATCAGCATACTTTAAATGGTCTACTGATTGTAATTTTTTTTTCTGTATCTCTAAGGCATTTGTTCCGGAGATCTGGTACCAATTCAAAATAATGGAGGAAATCCGCTCCAAGAATGGGTATGCTTACGTCGGCAATCAGGAAAGTCCATAAAAAGTCTCTTCTTAAATTGAAATTCAAGGATAATGTTTTCTGTCCATATACATTAATAGTAGAAGAATTTGCAGCGAAAAGAGTTTGTTGCGAATAGTTTCTTTTTTGATAGGTATTAGCTTTGATTAAAGACACGTCAGAACTGGTGTCGACCAGAAAGGAGATATTTGATATCCGGTCTCTAATGAACAGGCAACGTGATGTCTGCAGCAAAGAACGTGTGGCGTCTATTCTTCGCCGTTTTCGTTTCCCTAAAAATTGCAAGGCGAAACACATTTTTCAGGTTTACAGTTTTTTTCTGAAACGACGATGATACCAGCAAACAGAAGAATTTCGATTTTGACTATTCTCTCACAATCTTTGGTTACTTCTGTTTCTGCTAAAAGGAGAACGACTACGAGAAAACTCGAGCTTATCAATTCGTGCATTCAATTTTTCTATTTCGCAAAGTAGTTTTTCCTTCATGGAATTCGAATTGTTTTCATCTACAGTATGAATTTCCATGGGAACAGGTGTAACTTCTAAAATCCTATCTGAAATTTCAGCTGCTTTATATAATGTTAGGTCTGTCACAGATGCTAAGATAGTTTGTACTGATGTTGGCAAACGCTGTAAAAACAATTCTAACATAAATGTTTCTGGGATCTTCAAAGTTTCTGCACGACGTTTCATATTTCTTAACAACTCAGAATGTTTCCTAATGCCTAACTCTTCACCCGATAGAAGCTGACGAATCTCCTGTTGTGAAGATTCACCTGACCTATTTATAAGTTCCGTTTACAAATGAGTATAAGGATCTGTGGCTTCAGGATTCATCAAAATATCGCGCACAAGTGCCGCAACCTCTGGAGGTAAATGGGAAACAACATAGTTAAATTTAGTCACAGATTTTGTAATAGGTTTTGGAACAGCTAATTTAAACGTGATTTCGCACGTAATAAACCAGAGAGCAGGATCCGAACTATTGTAGACAGGTATTTGAACTGCACCTACCTCTGACATTGTGCAGGTAATCTTTTAAATCCAGGAGAGCAGACAGACAGTGCGACGAATTCACAAAAAGAATGAATTCGAAAACGAAAGCATATCCGAAACAGAAGCGTTTAGATGCGTACAAATTCTTCTTGAACAACAGTCCAAATGTACGTCATTATAGTCGAAAATAGTCAGCCAGGTCACCACTGTAGAGTTTTGAGCGTGTGTAAAATAATTAAAGTAATTCCATAATCAGAATGTAAACATCCATCTTCATTCGCCGCTCATTTTGTTCTACTCTTCTACCAAACTTTGCCAGATACTACAAAGCCAAACGATATAAAATAGCTTTTCGATCTCTTGCCAGATACTACAAATGTCTAAAGAAAGCAATTTAACATTGGCAAAAGCAGGCAAGTGGCAGATGTGATTGTTTAAACATTTCTAAATCTAAGGAGATAAAATCGCGCGATGACAGAACCAAATAGCCATAAAAAGCAACTTAACCTTAACATTGGTAAAAACTAGTGCATTATTAAACAGTGAAATATAAACATTTAAGGAGAGTAGTATATGGGTGACAAGAATGAGCACAGTTTTGAGCCTGACAAGAATGAGCACAGTTTTGAGCCCGACAAGAATGAGCACAGTTTTGAGCCTGACATGAATGAACTCAGTTTTGCTTTTCCGTCACCCACATACCGAAATCGCCGCAGCGATGTTTTGCAAAACGGATGTTTCAGTGATGATGAGATATTCCCCTAAATGCATCAATAGTTAGTTCCGAGTTAGAAGCGATTGCAAAAAGAGGAGCACGAGCGCGTTTACATATGATATGGAAAACTTTCATCCCCACTCAGCGAGCGCTTCGAAAGAGAAGGAAGGAAAAGCCTCCTTTACGCGCCATCGCAAATCAACACGTTTTGGAGCGGGAGAACAAAGCTCGTCCTCTCTCTGTTCGAAAAATGGAATACGAGCCAACGCGTTTTCGGAGCACGGCGAAAGATAGATGATTTGGAAGGAAGGAAACTTGCATCCCACTTCGCGAGCGTAGCGGTTTGTCAATTGAAGTTTGGAGGGAAGAAAAAGTCTCCCTACTAGTTCCGCTTTGCGAGTGACTCGATTAAGCTTTGAGTGGTTCTTTCATTGCCCTTCGCAAATTGGCTGTGGTTGTCGTTTGCAGAGAGAAGAGGAAAGAAAAAGTCTTTAATGCCTACACGTTTAGTTTTCGCCGCGCGAGAAAACCTGGGTGGAGAATCAAAATCGCCTTAGCGCTGTTTTCTCCCTCTTTCCTCGGAAACCTGACTGACACGTATCGTGTCGCCGCGCAAGAATGCTTTTGGGTCTCAGCGCTGTTTTCTTCTCTCTGTTCGGAAAACTAGCTTACATGTTTAGTTTCGCCATGCGTTTTGGGAAAGAAAGCTTTTGGGATGGAGAACGAAATCGCAATTATTAGTTCTTACCCTTGCACATTTATTTTCTCCTCTCTGTTCTCCAATAGAAGTTTTAATTCTTAGACTTGCACACTTAGTTGTTCTAGTTTCTAAAATTGAATTGTTAGTTCTTAAATATCCACTTTTAGGTTTTCCAGTTTCTCTGCTCTCAAATGCAACTTTAGTGCTTAGACTTGCACTCTAACTTCACTTTCAAACTTCTTCAACTTTTATCTTCTTTGGTTATGTTGTTCTTATACTTGCAAACATTCAAGTGCGAGCCATAGGTTTTAAGAGATGGCGCGAACATGTTAAAACTAAATCTAAGATAAGAGTCAATGTCTATTGCTTGGAGAAAAAAGTGAGACACACACATTTTTAATCAACCAAATCTTTTATTTTTTCATAATCACAGCTTATACATGGTTGCTTGTTATTTCACGATTGGATACATTTTCACAAGCAATGCAAAGTAATACATAATAAAGAATAGCTTGGTTTTTCACACTAAGGATACATTTTCACAAGCAATGCAAATAAAAGACAATTTCATCGTCACATAGCAGTCGGAAGTAACCAAATTTCGCTTCGAAATTCGGACATTCCGGGATATCATTCCATGACACACCTTTCGTCGCTAAGATACTGTCCACAATTGTTTCAAACAGAATTTTGTGCGAAGAATAGACGTTGTATTTTTCTGCAGAATTATATTTTGTGAGTTGACAGAAACCAAATCGTTTCTCCTCTGTTTGTGTATCATGTAGGAACTGAACTATGTCTGTGTTTGACAATATTGTAAAGTACATAATCTTCGAGGGGTCCACAGAATTTTTATGAAGTCGAGCATTTTCGATGCATTCCAGAATATTATCATAAAGGATGTTGTGAATCTGCAAATAATCACATCCCGAGCAAGGATCTGCAACGATGTATCCAAATCTCTCCATGGCTGGTGCTCATCTGAACTCACAACTGATGTTGCGATTGATATATCTCTGATTTTTACTCTTTGACATATTTTGAAGAGATTTACATTGCTGATTGGAGGTGAGGAGAGTCGAATGATTTGTCAATTTAAATTGTGTTTGCGCAAAACGTGCTACGATTCGTTCGTTTTCGCAGGCATTTATTTCTCGCAATCTGTCGATCGATAATCCTCGAGTCAAATGCCATAGAAAATAGAGACAAAAGAGCCCACAAGATATCGTTTTGGGATGTTGCAAGATTTTCGAATTCCATTCCATTTGTGTCGAATTGTTATCAATGAATTTTTTTATGTTCCCCACCGGATACGTCCCGTAAGAACAGAAGAAAGTGCATTTATCTTTGTTATCAAAATAGATAGCTTGCCAGTGCGTTCCTTTTTCCAAAGACGAATCGGTGTTGACTATAAATGATCGATAATAACCTCGATTTTTGGGAAGCAGATCGCTCGCAAACACGCCTCCAAATCTTCTAGTTATTATAGGATCGCTGTGCGCTAATCGTAACAGTGTTTGAGTGTCCATGATGTTTTAATAGTCAGTGAATATGTTTCTGCTTTTGTCGATCTCGATAAGCGATTGCATTTCCATATAAACTAATAATGTGACTGTTTCTGGAAGATCCTCGTCAAATTTTAAATGAATCGATATGTCTCCGCTTCGAGCTACATTCATAAAAGGATCGCTGGCAGAATAATCTTGCGTGAGGTCGAAGACATACAAACACGTGTTGTCTTTATATTCCTCAAGTGTGACGTTCGTGTTGTGCTGGGCAAGATCCGTGAATAGACTCAAATAGTTTCTTGCGAACAGATCATTCTTATAAGAAGGTGTGTAGGCTGACATTGGGATTTGAACTCCATTCTCCGATAAGGAAATATAACTCAGATTATAATTCTTGAAATTAAAAGGATTCTTTTTAAAATCGCCATTAAACGCAGAATTAGAAACCAACCCCAGAATCATTCGTGAAGGAAGAATACCGTTCATAGCATTTGGAATTATAACACTTTTGAGCCCAGAACTGAGAGTGAAAGTTTTCGTTTCAATTCTAGTGAAAGACATTTGAACCAATGCTTGCTCTAAAGCCTTTTCATGCCCGACCACAATGGAACTCGATACATCGCATTTTCGGATAAAGAGACTTATATTTTCGATTTGAAGACGAAACGCACCGCTTGCAGCTAAGAGAGTAAAATCGTCTTTTGCTTTCAACAAACGCACTCGAATCGTTGTCCCGCTAATTAGGAGTCGAGGTTGTGTTCCTAAATCTATGTGAAGAATTCCGCACATATCGAATATCTTGCCTCCTTTAACCCGTTCATAGCGTTGTTTAAAAACCCAAATTTTTTGCCAGCGGCTGTTACATCGGTATTGTCAACGCTGCCTGTATCTTTATAAAACATGCCAGCACGCAAAAAATTCTTTTGAGAGGATCTGGAATGAGTTACCTGAATATAAGGTTTTATAAGCATAATTACCTCTGAAGAAATTGTCGATCAATATGAGATGTGGCATTCCGGAAAACATTGTATTCAAAAGATAGTTTATAGATCCACACTTGTCATGAGGAAAGCTGTTCCGAATCTGGCTTCTGTGAATTTGCCTGAATGTTTAGAAGGACGTGCGAGAGATCGAAATGTGGCATCTCCCAATCCTGTGATTTGAAAACTCCTTCGATAGTGCTTAATGAAATGGAAGCGACTGGATGAATCTCCGGCACAAACTAGAATTTTCAATTGCTAACTGAATTTTCTCTAGACCGAATAATCCCGAGTCATGTGCAGTAAATATCGCTCCATAGTTTTGCGTTAGAGATCGGAGACGTTCGTCAGACTTGGCAGTTTTTTTCGTAAGGCTTCGTTTGATGGGATTGCTTTGACTTTTTCCTCAACACCTCCTCCGCCTCTAATTTGTGAACGGCATCTTCTGCTGTTATTTCTCGTCCGGATTGACGTAATTGATTCCTGCCGCATGGCGAAATGATTTTCCTTTGAGAAACATCCTCATACATTATGACCAGATGTCAATAAACGTTTACCCAAATATTTTCCTGCTTGCATCATCAAGGGTAGGGGCGGCCGACGTGCTACTGAAAACCCATATCCTCATGTTGGAAAATCGGAAGAAAAGTATGGATTAGTATTCCTAATTTGATTCTGATAATGTGCAATGTAATACCAGGTTGCAATCTAGACCGCGTGCTTCGCCAAGGATTGTTCTTAGCTCTGGAAACCAGACAGAATGAGAGCATTTATATAATTTTTTCCTAAAGATAGAACCAAATTCGTTTTCCCCTGATATGAATTTGATGGGGAGTACCGCTACTTGTCTGCATTTCACCTCGATAACATCAAAAGAACTGTTTTCTTTTTAACCTATAAAAGCACACCCACCGGGAAATGCTTTAAATTACTGTTCAATATGTTCGTTACACTGGAATGATTTCGAATAGATGCCAAGGGAATCACCCACGAGAGAGGGGGAGACATCGCAAATGGGTTGTTGATGTAGACCCCTGTGACGCCTGCTCGCAACTCTAAAAACATATTCTGATTTATAATCACCATGATCAAAAGTTCTGTCGAGAGAACTTCCAACAGATCTTTGAGTTTCTCTCCAAACGTGACAACAGTGTGTTGAGAACATGTAATCCCACCTGCGAATCTGCGCTCCAACTTAAAGAGATAAACTTGACTCCTTAAATAGGTCTTTAGACTCTGATATCCACCTGGAATGAGAAATGTTGCGGTTTGGTTTCTTTTGTGAGTTGGGGAACGTTTTATAGGCTGTCAAGAAATGGATTCGCCCTCGACTGATTCAACTGGTCGAGTATAGGGAAATTGCATTTCGATTGTTGTCCGGAGAACATTATTACAATTACCGATTATATCTTACAGTCATTAGTCTGGGGCAAAAGTTCTTCTTGAATTCAATGTTACCATTGCAAACGTCACTATGATTTTGTCCATTGCTTTCCGGAAAATTAACTCATTCGAAAGTCATTTCGCTTAGTTTCCAATTCCAATTTGCTTTTGTGAATAAGTCTCCCTTTCTTCTACTTTATTTCTGTAAGTATCATCCAAAAAAATAGGTTCTCTTTGCAACTAGCTAGCAGAATTTGAAAATCTCTCTGGTTAGAGGCTGATATCTTGTCTACTGTAAACCCAGGCTTTATGTGGAACTGAAAAAGTTGTATTGGGATCTAAGCCCAAACTCTTGTTTAGCTGGTTTCCTTTTCTGCTGCATATTCCAATCAAATCCCCTGCTCATTCCTAATTCTCTTAGCTAACTCTAGTTTTTGATGTGAGTGGAACACCAGTGGAAATATTCCAGGCCATTTTTTCTTGGTCTGCATTGAATCCTGGAAACAAATTCCTTCATGATCTCAGCTTGTAGAGGGGAATGTTGAATGTTGAAAGCAAAGTGTTTCCTGGAAACATCAATTCTCTTATAACAGAATAGGAAATCGTTATAATGGGGTTGGATTGTGTAAAAAAGTACCTCTGGATAGTCACTGGATAAGCAACACCCCACCTGCCATACTTATAATTGGTCTGGCGAATTTCGTTCGGAAAATGATTTGAGAGTTATCCGGAAAAATATTGCATACCTGAGTTGATGGCGTGCAATATGAAATCTGCTGGCAGCTTTTCAGCTTACGGCTTAATCCAAGAGTGCTGTAAGTTGAATTGTCAAAACTGGACCCACTTCACCAACAACGACGAAGCACCTCGGCCTTGAAAGTGAATAATAATTTTCTCAATCTGCTCACAAATTGTTGTCAGGATCAATTTTTTTGTAACTTCTGCATAAAACCAGTCTGTAATTTCTTTTGCCAGACAGATCTTGTAAACACATATGTCGGAGGATTTGTTGGAAAATCGTTTGTAGATCATACAAATGTTTCTTCCTGTCCAACCAGGTAGATAACCTTTCCTGAAAACTTACGAGCTTTTGAAATCTCACCATATCATTAACCGCAAATCGAAATCTGATTGCAGTGCTTATAAGTTGTACAAAGCTTATATAAGAGTTGCTCATCAGGCCGACGCTCTGGCAAATCCATGGCTTCGATGCAGAGTGGTTAAAATAACCACCGAGTGGTTTTAAAAATATCACTTATACGAATTGCAGATAGATGAGTGAAAAACGCGATACATTTTATTTTTATGCAGTGTTTTGTGCGCTCTTTCCAAATAGTACATTTCTTGGCTTTCGCTTGCTGAAATAAATGGTGAATGTTATGTTTCTTAAATAGATCACGGAACGTTTTGTTGTAATATTCGCTGCCTTCTTTATCTGTTTGGATATTTTAGGTCAGAACCTCTTTAAAAACTTTTGGTGAAAACTTAGCGATCGTGCTACTTTTGTCTTGATCGAACGTTCTTAAGTATCTAGACATAACGTCTATAATATTATAATGTATCGATAGCCTCCGGTTAAAGTACATTGCCAATCGTAAATCCACTAGTCACTTCTTGCCACAACCTAACTAAACCCATATGCAATCGTTCGTCTTGGAATTATAACGCACCGGGAAAATGAAGGAATAAGGATCCTCTCCTGAGAGAATTTGAACGCGATCTCCTTTTAAACCACTTGTTTTTTGAGAGTCTCTTCTTTGACACCGCCAAACGAACTGGTGGCTCTTTGGGATCAAGTTTCTTCAATTTTCCACTTCTTCCAGCTGAGTAGCAGAGGTTTGACAACCTCTTGGCCTCCCTCCTGTCCATTGTTTGACTTGACGGCAGAGAACTCCCTGGGATCGTAGAGGTTTTATGGTCTCTTTCTGGCTCTTGGGTGAAGTCTCAGGATTGAGAATGTTTGGTAAATCTTCCAAGACTGTCACTTTAGGTTTGTATCTATCTAGAGTCCCGGTGAGTTTCGATCCTTCCGTTTCGGATCAGCTTGTGAGAGAAGTACTAACCTTTCACATTTTTACTGGCAATCTCTATAGGTAATATGTCTGCATCCAAAAAATTCTTGCAAAAAAAGTATGAAACCTGAGGTGGCTGGCTGTCAGCTCTTTCATTTCATCAAATAACTAAATAAATCAATTACATTGCTTCTATATTCGGTTTTCCATACCACCTGCTATCATTAGAAGGTGTAATTGACATCAGTACAATGCAAAAAACTGAAACCAAGTACAATCGA
>BGPR01046906.1:267-10555 GCA_013235015.1 Araneus ventricosus
CTAATAAAAGTGCGTTTTTAAAAACTATTTTAAATTTATTTTTTCAAAATAATTAACAAAAAACTTCTGTTTAGTACACTAATAAAAGTGCGTTTTTAAAAACTATTTTAAATTTACCTTTTAAAAATAATAAAAATCTCTTCTGTTTAGTACACTAATAAAAGTGCGTTTTTAAAAACTATTTTAAAATTATTTTTTCAATCTACGTCTACTGGAGAATGCGACAGAAGAAACATCTGCGATTAATAAAATTGGTTCATATAGATAAGATAAAAGCTGCATAGATGCTGATTTGATATAAATACAGATAGCTGGCATACATAAACAGGAAAAGTAAATTATACCTACAACCTCTTTACATGTTCTTTTCTTCTTATTTTTTGGATAACAATCGTTTTGGTTAAGCAAAAACAGATAAAAAAGAAGTCCGTTGCTAAACATAAACTTATCACTAGAATATCGTTTCAATAAAACAAATTTCAAAGGTAATTAACCATAAAACCCTCATGTCATTTCTCAACTGCGTTAAGAACTGACATTAGCCCAGTGGTTGGGTAGTTGAATTCGGAATTAGTTAGGGGGAAGCTGGAAATTATTTTAATCCCTTCAGTTTATGTCTGGAATGAACATACTAAGTTTTCCCCCTCCTGCTAGGTGAGCTTTAGCCGCTGCGTGCAGATTTGTAATCAGAAAATAGTATTTTTTCAATAATCGAGCAATATCTCAAAAACAACTCATGCTATCAAAAACATTGAAATACAAATGTTGTAGAGCTTGAAATTCTAAATAAAATGAGGACCAACACTTATTATATTCAATGAAAATTAAGCTCACAACTGCGCTTCAAAAGTTTGGCTAAATCGCTAATCAAGCGCTTGAAGCGAAAACGGAACAAGTTATCGGTTCACCCTGCCTCCAATTATTATATATACATTTTAAATTTGTTCAGGACGCTTTTATAATTATTTCAAGGCTTTATTTATTATATTTTTAGGGAAGAAAGAAACCACTGTTATTATGATTTAACAAAGGAAAATATCACACGAAAATTTCAACAAAGGCTGAGTGCGTAATGAAAGGCAGTGACTTTCATTTTAACCCTTATTATTTAATTACGCGTAATTGAAGTGATAATAAATAGATAAAAAAGTTTTAGATCATTTTCAATTTTTTAGATGTTGAAGGTGAGACATAATCATTAATGACGGTTTGCTTACTGTCACTTTTCGCCACTTGCAATGTTTGACATTCTTCCTCCAAGCCAACTTCTGAAATTAACTCCTCCATCCTGATATCGATTTCAGCCTTTTGGTTAGCTGAGTTTGTAATGTCGTTATCGTCTTCTGGAGAATTGGTACACCCTTGCCCTTTTCAGTGATAGCAAATTGTAGATAATTTAATGCCCGATTTCCTACAGGTTAAATACAAATTACACCCTTTTTCGCACTTGCAATGATATCATAGAGAGAAAGGCTGGAGGAGTTGGTTCTTTGTGGGTGGTGATTGGGAACAATCCATGTTTGGTTTCTTTCCAACCCCAATCTAAGTGGCTTTTGGCAAATCCACTCCAAAGTTCAACCTGTAGATATGCACGGAGAGAGTGTTCACGTGCAGCCGCTATAGTGGGAGGGAGAGACGCTAAATTGAAATTATTTTTTACTAGTGATTTTTGAAAAAATTTAAATCTCAGTTCTTTACTGTTCTTTCCCCCATATAGTGCTATCAAAACTTTCTGCCCTGCTTCATCTATGTCATCCGGGCACGCATTTTTATCACGGAAAATGTTCACAACTTTTTGCAGTTCAGTGCTCTTCAGAACATTCATAAATTTCATCTTCCCCTGCCTGAAAAGAGCAGATGTGGCATCGCAACCACTGAACGCTTGAAGAAACAAAATATTGTCGATTATTTGTGGAGCAATGCTCAGGGTTGCTTCAAAATATAAAGCATCTCCTGCCTTACCTTTCCCAGGCGTTAAGAAGAAAATATTTTCGGAATTAGAGAATGGATGCTGTCATTATAACCAAGAGGTCGCTATCTTCATCAGAAACCACAACAAATTGTGACCTTTTATCTATTTCCAAAGCACTTTTGATTATTAGATAATCAGCATCTTCCTGAGATTGCTTCACAACAAAACCTTCTTTTTGAAACTTAACACTTAACATATTTATAAGCCTTTACTTGTTCTTATAATTCGATAAAAAATTCTCTTGGGTCATCTGTCATCGATTCATCAAACATAACATAACCAGCTATGTGTTTCTTTGTTTGTCTGAGACCTTCTCCTGATTTTGCTCTTTTCTCTGCATCTTCAGGGTAACCACAAAAAATATTGAATCCCCTTCATTGAAGTGCTCTTTGGCGTAGTCAACATATTTCTTCAGGATGAAAGAAAATTATTCCTTTGCCACAACACACGATGCAACAGAAATCCACCATCAACCACATAGCATGCTGAAGTGAAATGCACGTCAGTCTCAGTAGAAAATAAATCATAAAATATTGACTTGTGGTTCTTGCGCAGTCTTCCTTCATGAAAGAATGACAATGGAAAAGGAGCCAGCTCAAATTCGAAATATGTCTGTAACTCTCCATCAGACTTTTTTAGGAGAAAGATCCTTCTGAATATTGTGTCAGGATTCACAGGAATTAATTCATAGTGAACTTTCACATTGGAAGTGAAACCACGAATAGGCATTACTCGGTTTTTCCGTTAAAATTAAATTCCGTTTAATCTTTCTCTAGTTCGAAAGCTAAAGATTTAAAAACGGTTGTTTTCAGAGCAAATGTAATAAAGCTATTGTTTTGGAGCTGATGCAATGTATGGTATGCTGTGGTCGGATGTTCGATGCATTCGAGAAATTTCGGAAGGCAAAATAATTTCTTTTCATTTATTTTCGAAAGATCCTGATGTTCGGTAACTTTGGATTTATAGATGCAAAAGAAAATATCTCTTTAATCTCTATCTTAAGACCTTAAAGATCTTTTAAACATTCCATATTTTGATTCCTTCTTGATGTGTGATTCTTTATCAACGTTTCCACAAAAAGACAGATTTAGAAAAAGTTTTTCTGTTGCTAAAAGAGCTCTGAAACATGATATTTATTCTGTTACGTATCATTGGGCTAAGCGGTGTGCTCCCAAAGTGACGTCATCAACGCCTCCGCTCTCTGTGTTTGTATTTTAACTGTCGATAAATGATGGACACGTGTTTCCCATATGCCCAGATGGGTAAATCTTCACTAATCAGCAATAACAGTAACAATGTCCCTTGTACAATGCAACTTGCTTAATGGAAAGAGAACTGGGAACTCTAATTCCTTCAGAGTTTTTCTTTAAAGTTAGTTGTATATTACTCTTCTCTGTTCGTATGAATTTCGTTTATGGTACTTTTTTATTGAAATAATTTTTTTTATTTCAAGCGCAGTTTATAATTTTGGAAGATTTATTTTCCAAAATAATCGTAAATTTATTTAAAATGATGGCATATACCTCAATGCAGAAGAAGCTTTGACTTATTTTAAAGAACTCTCATCGGTAGAGAAATCCGTTGCTTCTAATTAATAAACACGCTCTCAACCATTCCTGAAGCTTTCGAGTGATGTTTCCCTCTGTTAAATCATAATAGCAGTGCTTTTTTCACCTAAAAATATGCTAAATAAAGCCTTGAAATAATTATAAAAGCATCCTGAACAAATTTAAAATGTATATATAATAACTAGAAAATCACCCGTCATGGTTCGACGGGTGCAAATTGCCTCTTCCTTCGAGAGATTTCCCTTCAAATTTGACGTGTTTAACCCACTGAGCGCCCAATTATTTTGAACTTTTAGCTATCAGGTTAGAAAACTTAGCTTTTAAAGTAAATGAATCTATATTTTTTGTATTTAACTATATCTCTGAAATCTTAAGAATACATGATCCATGATTTTTTAAGAAAATATAAATATGAATACGAGCTATCTGCTTCTGAACAGAACATGGAAAACGTAAAAAGACGTTTCTAGCGCTCGGAGGGTTAAATAGATATATATGCGAGAGAAATGTTTAACATTGATTGAAAACAAATAAAATAAACATATGTTTTATGACAGAAAATACTTTTTTTATTTACATATTTTTTAAATATTTCTTTATTCAAAAAACTTCTTGGTAAACAACATTCCGTGTGAAGTATTTTTCGTTGTTTAATAATTTTACTTGTACTTCAGATGTCTTTGTGTAAATTTTAACGTGATTGGGAGTCCTAGACCTTGAAAGTGCAACAGAGCTGTGCATGTGAAAAGACAGACTCATCGAGGTAAATTCCAACATGATCGAAAGTTTGCCCCTGCGATTTGTTGATAGTCATTGTGTAAGCTGGAATTAACGGGAACTGGCGGCGGTTGGGAACTAATGGTAGATTCACGTCACTGGTGGCTAATTTAATTTTTGGCAAGAAAACAACATAGCCACGATTGCATTCAGATACAATTTGGCGTCCAAACTATATCACGCGCATGATATACCACAGACGTAATTTACTACTTTATATTGAAAAACGGAAATTAATTTGAAATATAGGATTAATATAATTTAAAATTTCTCGGGAACTATTGATCATAGAGAGATAAATTTTATATCAATGGATAGCAAATTTTATTTCACTATTTTAGAGCTATTAAATTTGAAATTAGAACGACAATTACTCTTTTAAATATGAAATTACTGAAATTTAGATTCTCTAACAATGAAATAATGCTGTTTAACGTCCCGCAGTGCTATGGCGCGAGTTTTATTGTTGGTGACGTCAGAGAGTTACCGGAGGATCTGGGCTATTATATTAGTAATTGGAGGAAGGGTGAACCGATAGCATGGTTCGTTCTCGCTTCAAGCGCTTGATTAGCGATTTAGGCAAAACTTTGAAGCTCAGTTGTGAGCTTAATTTTCATTGAATATAATAAGTGGTGGTACCCATTTTATTCAGAATTTCAATCTCTACAACATTTGTATTTCAATGTTTTTGATAGCATGAGTGGTTTTTGAGATATTTTTCGATTATTACAAGAAGTCCTATTTTCTGACTACAAATCTGCACGAAGCTCCTAAAGCTCAACTAGCAGTAGGGAGAAAACTTAGTATGTTCATTCCACACCTAAACTGAAGGGATTTAAACAATTTCCAGCTTTCCCTAATTCCGAATTCGGTCTTTTTTCACGTCCAGCCACTGAGCTAACATGACGGATTCTTAGCGCAGTGAATTTGTCCGTCATTCTTTACTCGCGATCTATTGTGCTAAGATTCAACAAGAACCCATTAAACATTTTGAAATGCGCCAGGCTTTGTGTTTCTCAGATCGATATAACTTGGAATATTAAAATTAATTCTTTTCTTAATTTAATTTTTTTTCATTTAGATGTCATTCCGTTAATTTCACGATTTGTCGTGCCATCTGCATGGAATGTTCCCAATTGTGTAATACAAAAGCTAGCCACATCCCCTTGACATATGTCGTAGGATGGTTTCCCTCCTTTAAAAATCACCTGCGGTCAGGAGCGGATTAAACGCAACGAACTCTGGGCCGAAAGGGGCCCCCGAAATGATGATTTTTGTACAGCGATATACTTAATTTGTCTCGAAACTCTTCAAATTCATTTCCAGCTGACACTTTCTTACGAAGCTTTATTTCAATCAATAGGCTCAAGGATAAACTTTCATTTTCAATGATTATCAAATACATCAGAAGCAGGGTTCGTACGCGTCCTTAAAAGTCCTTACTTTTACATTTAGTCCTTACAAATCCTTATTTGTATGCCCCACTTTTAAAAAGTCCTGGAAAGTCCTTACTTCTTGCCACCTCAGCTAGAGCAAAATACATGCAGTTTTTAGAAAGTGAAAGATCCAAAGAAAAGACTGAAAGAAAACAACTGAAACGAAAAGCTCTAGGAGGAAATAGATTTTTTAAAACAAAAGAAAATGTTCCAAACCAAATACACCAAACAAATGGGAAAGCAAGTGATTTAGCTAATGAGGCTGAATAATCAAAGGACATAAATTTATTGATTCAATCGCATGAACTAAGAAAAACAATTACTGAAAAGAAATTAAAATGAATACCTTGGATTTAAAATTGAATGAAAAACGTTTGGAATTAAAAGATATTTAATTTAAATACCAGTTTCATGTTTTTTTCATCAATTTATTAACTTATATTTTTAAGAGTTTTTGTTGTGTTAAATTTGTAATGTATCTTCTATATTTTTTATTGTACTTTATCATCTACTAGGTTGAATTTGCAAAAATGAGACATTTTATATACAAATGCGTGTGACAATTCGTTTAAGTCTATTCAATTTAGAGGTCCTTATTTTTTGGGTTTTTTAGTCATTAAAAGTCCTTGATTTTCTTTTAAGGAAATGTGTATGAACCCTGCAGAAGTCGTAACTATTAATGAATCAGTTCAGTACACAAGACTAATCTATATCCTGCCTTAAATTAGTTATTTCAGACAATACCTTGTTGGAAATGAGAATTAATTCACCACCGATTTCCATACATTTCCACATCTCACACTCTTCATTAAAAAGCAGTATTGAAGTATAAAACCCAATTCTTATTACATAAAATAGTTTAAAAGTGATAAAAAAGTATGTAAGGTTATAAATATTATTTTAAAATATAACTAGCCGCTTTCGGCGACCAGCGGTTCTCCCGTAATATTAATGGCCTGTGGCTATTATCGCAACTTGGCGAATTACCGATTGTAGAGGTTGAAAAACTCTGCCAAAGTTTTATTTTGTAATATATTTCGAAATTGGAGAGTGGAGGGGACAGATGACCCTTGATGACATATCTAGACGTCATAAGCTTTCATACCAAATAAAAATTGTCGAATTCGGTGCAGTGGTACGGGGTACTCTGTCAGGATTTTCCCCCATAGAGAATGTACAGCAGAGAAGTATTTTTCCGATTTCTCTCGAAAATGGAGGGTGAAGGGGGAGGGGGGTCAGGCGACCCATTATGACATATCTAGACGTCATAAGCTTTCATTTGCAACAGAAATTCTCGGAATCGTTGCAGTGATACGGGGTACTCTGTCAGGTTTTTCCCCCATAGAGAATGTACAGCAGAGAAATATTTTTTCAATTTCTTTCGAAAATGGAGTGTTAAAAGGGATCAGGCGACCCATGATGACATATCTAGACGTCATAAGCTTCAATATGAAAAAAATTATAGAAATCGGTTTAGTAATGACCATCTTGTTTTGCCAAATTATTTTAAATATATAGATAACTGTGTAGTCTAAATATACAGTACATGATATAATACTTTCATAGGGCCTACAAGATTTCAGCGCCAGAGGTCTGCAACAAGATCAATCCACCGTTGCCTGTGACTTCGTTAGTTTTTTTGTGTCTCGACTCCACTGGAAGAAAATAGAAGTGTCGCAATCTTTCTTGGAATAACAGTTCGTGTCTGCTAAGCACGATATTCCTGAAATCATGAGTAAACTTCAAATTTTGATCTAAGATTAAGAAGTACTTTTCTAACAGTGAAGAAATCTATCCGAATTCCGAGGTAAAAAATTCTGGAAAGAAATTTGTTTTTAAAATTTCTAATTTGAAGAGAAACGTCATGTCTTTTTTTTACTAGTTCCATATTAAGCCTAACAGAAAAACTAAATATTAAATTGGAGAATTCTTTTTCTGAAGTTTTGCATCTTTGGAAACATGAAAAATGCCAAGTTAAAAAAAGTTTATTTAATTACCATTTTAGATATTAATTACTTGAGAAATGATTTTTAATTTAAAAAATGGACAGCAATTTTTATGAGGGCTGTGATGTTTCTGTCTTTTGAAATGAAGTCACCAGATTTTAGAAAAATAATTCTATTTGTACGTAGAGAAATATAAGACAGACAACACACATAAAAGATACATTGCGGTATGTTGCACTCAGAAACCAAAGCTATTCCAAAAATAACGATCACAACTAGGCCCAAATATCTCGCCTCGCTTCTTGAAGTCGACACCGAAACCGACTTGTTTACAAGAAGCAACCATGCGATAGGCAGGAGTTGCGCCAAGAGTCCTCTCAACCATCGCGAACGGTAGCCAAACATTACAAAGGCATATTTTTATTATTTATTGATACTACTTACGTGGTGCTGTGCTCAGAACAAGAGCTATTCCAAAAATAACGACTACAACTAGGCCTAAATATATGATCTCGATTCGTGAGGTCGACACCGCAACCGACTTGTTTACAAAAAGCAACCCTGCGATAGGCAGGTGTTGCGCCAAGCGTCTTCTCAACCATCGCCGACGGTAGCCAAACATTACGGGCATATTTTTATTATTTATTGATGCTACTTACAAGGTGTTGTGGTTGTGAAATCAAATCGTCACTAAATGGAAATAGCTCTCACGACCTTCGAAAACTGTTATTTCATTTTATTTACAGTAAAACTTCTCTAAGCGACCACCGCTGCTTAGCGGTCACCCGTCTTAACGGTCACTCAAACCCATCTGTGCTCTCAAGTTGGTCGCAAGTTCATCTTCAATAAAGTACATTCCTTTCGTCTCACTGACCATGAACCTTTTATTACAGGAAAGGGAGGAAAGAAAGAATAAAAAGAAAATTCATACGCTCAAAAACAGTATTACCCCAATCAGACCGAAATTAATAATTCCTCTCCTAATAATTCCTAATGAAGATAATTATGAACTTCAGCCTCTACTGAGGTTGGGTCTTCAAGACTTTATTTGTGCCTTGTAGACTCTAATTCCGACTCTGACAAAGAAGCTGCTGTTATGAGTTGCGACCATCAGCAAATGAAACTTTCATCTCAACAAGCTTTAGGCGAAGTAGATGATATTCATCGTCAGCAACGACCAACAAACGATTTAGGAATTATTTTTCCAATTAAAAAATACAAACAAAGTTGCAAAACATTTGTTGTAACTAAGCCATAATTAGATGCCAAGAATGGCGCTGTTGTCTGCAGTGCATGTGTGAGTTTTATGTGCTCAGTATATATATTATTGTTACTGTATTCTAAGATCTCTAAGCTGTGAATGCACTTGAGAATCACTATGAGCGATCTTTATGATCTGTTCTTGGTGTGATGTTCCTGTTCATCCTCGGATGTAAAAAAAAAATGGTTCGAAACCTGCTCAGGGTGAGATTTATCTGAAGTTACTCTTGATCAGAAGTTTAAACTAAGGCAATATTTGGAAATCGCAACAACATTTACCTCTAAGAGAGTTGAAATTAATTCTGAAGAAAGAAAACAAAAGTTATCTGAAAACGTATTGCATCATTTTGTCAAAGGAAATTAGAGATTTTCTAAGTACTTTCAACTCCAGATGATCCTTAAATTTCGCTTCATCAGAACGGACACATTAGAGATTGTTTAGATGCATCTTTGGTACTTCCAAACATAAAATCCTTTCTAGCGGGCCATTCACCGTTTCTCCATTTTGGAATTTTTGGAACACGGAAAGGAAAAAGCAATCGTCAAAGTCGAAAACCTATGAAATTTGGAGCAAACGAATTGGAAGTGGGAGAACTCCAAAGAATTCAAAATCCAAAACTCCATCCGCGGATTCCAACTCGGGACCTCGATGCGAGGCTAGCGGGAAAACAATAGTTCTGCCTAGATGGGACCTCGCGTCGAGGCTAGAAATGAAACTCGAAATCGGGGAAGAGAATTGCGGGTGGTAGGAATTGTGCGACTTTGAACCTTGTCTCAATACAAACTTTGGAACATCCGTGAATGCTTTGCCTACTTTTTCGACTAAAATGGGTGGGGAAAGAACCGATCTTAAGCCGGATGGCATAGCTTAAGCAGGTCATTCATATCTCTTCTCAAATAGAAATTTTGGAACACGGGAAGGAAAAATCAATCGTCAAGGTCGAAAACCTATGGAAAATAGCATAGCGGCTGGGAAAACCTGGATTTCAAACCAAACCAAATTTCAGGCCTTCTTGAGCCGATTCTTTATGTGGGACCCTGATGCGAGGGTAGCGGCAGATCAAACGATTTGACTAGATTGGGACCTCGCGAGGAGGCTACCTTTATCGGAAATCCGCTGAGAAGCGGAAATGGGGGGATCGAAGAGCAGTTTTAGAGGGGAGAGAAGATCGCTCTCCCCTACTGCCAGCGCACTTTGGAGCTACAGATGAATGACGTGCCTGATTTTTCGACTTGAATGGGCGGGAAAAAAGCCAGTGTTGGGACAAATGGATGGAATGGAGTACAGATGAATGCTCAGCTTTAGAGCGGCCATTTTTCTTTGGAACC
>BGPR01046907.1:0-11927 GCA_013235015.1 Araneus ventricosus
AAAGGAAGGCATCCAAAATATATACTATATTTTCTTCACTCTACTACAAAGAACAAAACGCCCCATTTTGTGTTAGCATACGAGAAAGTTAAGGGGAGAACATTCCTGTTGTTATTTCTTAGCTCCAAATCTTTAGATTCGTGAAAACTAAAAAATTGTGACAGAAAATTGATTTAAATTTTCTCTGGACCTTTTAAGATCCACTCTGATGATTCACAATAAGGAGGGAGTCGGAATAGAGGTTCGGAACAATGTAGGTGCTCAGAAATGTATCATTATGGCTAAGGAGAAAATTTTTTTGATGGGTATATCCAGAATTCACATTTAAAAGTCAGAAGCAAAATACAGTTTTGTTTTGCTATTTTCTTCAGTTACTTGACATATAATTTATGATATGACGAAACACCACAATGTTTACTCCTACAGAAGTGAAGCCTCTCAAAACAGTTGAAGTTTTTATCTCATTAACTATGTATTTGTAATTCTGCACATTGAAAGTATGCTGACATTACTACAATTATTGTTCATTGATATTCAGCAAATATTTATATTCATGAAATTATATACTCACAGAAATAAATAAAACTTGTTACATTAAAATATTTTTTACAGTTTGCAAAATATCATTATTGGTTTTCATCTATTTAAATGGCACAAACTGTCTTCGCATGGCGTTCATAGTGATCCGCCTTCCCCCGAAAAATTGATTATCTAGAATTTTATGACCTCGTGCTTTTTTCCCACTCGAATTCTTGTTATATCTTATATTTAAAAAAAAGAGGTGCTTGAAAACACAGCGCTTAAGACCATGAGAAATGAAATACTGGTAAGAACTAACGTCGAAAAGTTTTTCGCTTTTTTTTGAGGCATTATTCATCATTTTAAAATCCTAAAATATTTTTCAAAGAAAAACAGACATATGAAATCTAAATGAGATAGATTTAAAATTTGCTCATCTTTACAAGCATTGTTTTGTAAAGAGCTTGAAGTGCGTTTGACAATGTGTTGTATAAATTCATGGTCTGTCAAGTAAACATAGCTTAAGTAAAAAGAACTGTGCATATAAATTGCAGCATAATGCAGATTTCATATATTAGATTTTCCAATGTTTTCCAGTTAAATGAAGGGAAAAAAACTTATTTTCTACTTTTAAGAAATTTTCATTGTTCCACTAATACATTTCTTACTGCTTTTTCAAATACAAATTATGGCAGCATTTGGAAATTTAAAACATAATTTCGAGTCAAAGAAGAATGAAAGAGAACGGATAAGTGTAAGTTTCCATATAATTTGAGTTGAAAATTAACTGCCAAATCATGTTCATATTTTGCATTTGCTGAAATGAATTTTCGCACAATTTGTTTCCATATGACTAGTTGATCTGCATCTTTTAATGAACATTAAACAATGAAAATGATATGTTTATGAAAAAGTGCTATATGTATAAGATTCCACATTAATATAAGAATTCGTCACCTTTAATCATAACTCATCATGTGAAGCACGGATTTTGCCATAAGACATAGAAAATTAAACAGTGCATTATTTGTTCGCCACCACAATATTTTTTTTTAAAAATGCGATTTCTTTGTCAAGTCTATGGATCATAAAAGAATTTGGAATGAAGAGATGCCATTTTCTTTAATGAAAACACGTGAAGTCTGTGGACAATAAAAGATTTTGGAATGAAGAGGCACCATTTTCTTTGATGACAACACCACGTGGTTGTTCATACTTTTAAAGTGAAAACCTCAGGGCTAAGTTAAGTTTTGTTCAGAACAATTTTAATCTACTGCATTGAGATTCTTCTTCTAAACTTCCTGAATCATGTTGCACGCAGTGTTAGAGCCTCTGAGCCATGATTCGAAATAAAAAATAAAAATAAAGAACATAATCTCAGAAGTTCGCGTGTTGTTCATCAAACAATGAAGAACAAATATTGAGCTGAAACGGCTTTTCAGAACAAGCACGATAAAATGCGAAATTTTTCGCAGCCGAATGGTATAGAATTTGCTTTGTAGTTTAATCCTTTCTCCCTTTGAGCGGTAGAAAATATCTCAACAAAGATTCGAGGATGTTGTTGTAGAGCGAATTTTGTTGTACGTCTAGTCATTCTCAGAAAAGTATGACTTATTTCGCGTGGTTTATGTTCCCAAATAAATATGTGTAATGTTATGTTATTATTATTATATTATACAGTTAAGCTTTCCTTACAAAAATGAAAGTATTATTACAGTATTCAAATTATATTCATCTAAATAAATTTTGTTTCCTTGGGAAACGAAAGATAAAATATTAGGAATGATTTATGATACATAACTTTTCAACGTTTCGTTACAATCAATAATGTCTATCAATGTAAAAGTTTCAATAATCAATAATAATAATGGGTCATTCTCACGCAAATAAGCTTTTTACAGTCCCGTGGTGATATATATTAGAAAGTGCAACAAATGTCCTAATATTTTTGTTCATATGTATAATTTAAGTTTAAGAAAGCTATTCAATACGTTGCTTGTAAACTGTTTTTACTATTTAACTCTCTTTTTTCAATTAATATAAGACAAAAGTCTCCTTCGGGGACGTCTCTACATATGTAGTTGAAAATAACTTTTACTGACACTCAAGAAATTTTTTTTAAATTACATTTTTTCTCAACATTAATATTGTGAATTTATTGAATATATTCCAATTTATTAGTTCGATTTAGAGTCTGGTAAAGTTTTATCGCCCACTACGTAGTCATCATAAATAAGTTAAGAAAAATTTAATTTTTAATTTAAATACTAAATTTTGATAGATTTAGTATCGCATTCAATAAAAAAAAAGTGCACCACTTTAGCCGCCTATAAACCTAACCACTTTAAAATTCTAAACTTAGTTTTTGTCTCCTCCGCGGACTCAGTATATCCACAGAGAAGATGATATTGTTAATGAAAGAGACACAATTTCAAAAAGAATGATATGGTTAGTTGAATTAAAATAATATCAATTAAAAGTTCTTTGGTAGATATTTTTTTATGAAATTTAGCGATTTTTTTGTATCTTTTAAAATTAAAATTGAAAGTATATTCTAGAAAATAATTAAGGTAAGCAATTCATATAGAATATTTGTAATATTAAAGCTTCAATAATGTATAACAAACATTTTAATAGCTAAATTTATTTGTAGAAAATGTGGGAAGACAAAGCAATCAGATGCTCAAATTCAGAAGAGAAGATCGTGGGAAAAACTTAATATGAGATTTACTAGGTTGCTTATAAATTAATAAATGTATGATATTCCTTAATCTAGTATATATTTGATTACTTTTCTGCAAAATGTTGACATTCATTTATTTGAAATTGCTTGTAAATATTATTTAACTAATGCACAGTCAGTGCCATTATTTAAAAAGTACTATATATTTTAAAATGATAAGTTTTCATACACTGGTTTTTAATAACTAATTTTATTGTTTAATTATAAGAAATAAACCTGTACCATATCTGCCCAATAATTAGTCAATTACGCTTTTATTTAAAACGTAAAAATTCCGTTGACTATCATGTCAAATTCGTAGCTAGGTCAAAAATTTTAAAAATAAAAAACCGTGAAAATAATAAAATAGAAAACTTAACCATTAATATAAGGGTATTTATTAACCTTAAATAGAAACATACATGCAATTTTCAAGATTTTTTACATGCTTTTGTGAAATAATTTTTTTCAGCTATTTGTACCTTTTTCGTGAGAATGAGCCTAAATATGTAATGTAGTGGTATCAATGTAATATTTCTTTCATTGTAAACGTAGAGCACAATGATTTACTTGCTGTGCAGAAGTGCACAGGAAGCTCCGGAAAGACCTGTGTGGATCACAGACAAACAGTAGGGTACTATAGTATTTGCAGAGACAGCAACCCACATATTGAATAGGCTTCGTGGCATAGATAGTAATGTGGTAGAAACGGGAGATCTTGTAGAGGGGATTTTGTGATTTCAAGTGTGATGTATTTTTCCATTATATAGGAGTATCATCAAGTTCCAGCAGTAGTTCTGTAGAATTCCAACGAATTGTAGAGAGATTTTTATTCAACCGTAATCAGTCTGACTGATGTGGTTACAAAATAAATCTAGAATATTGCAACTATGATATAAACACTGCGTTGTCTCCTTCTCCTTATATAATGCGTTACCAAGATTAAATGTCACAATCATTTAAGGGGAGTTGGAACCCTAAACCTGTTACTTCGCTGTACCTTTTCCCAAAATCTGTTATAGATTTATGTTTGAAATTTGTTATACAAGTAAAGTACAAATTTCTCATTATACTGAAATGATTTTTTTTTAAAAAGCAAAAATTTATTTTCTAGAAAGTTTTGTATCAAAACAGAAGTGAAATTCGCCATTTCGATGTACCTTTTCTTAAAATCTGCTATAGATTCATGTTTGAAACTTTTTATGCAAGTAAAGTATACCTTTCTCATTATACCGAAATTAGCGTTTAAAAAACCCCTCAAAACTTTATTTTTTACAATTATTTCATTTCAAAATAGGGTAAAATTTCACTATGTCTAATTAAATATTTTGCAAATTTATAAAAAATTTAAAAAAATAACCAAACGGTCATTTCAGAATAATGAGAAAAATGGTCTTAACATGTATAAAAAAATTCAAACTAGAATCGACAACAAATTTTCAGAAAAGGTTCATGGAAGTGACCAAATTAACATTTTTTGCTTCGACACAAAAAACATTGTAAAAAATAAATTTTTGAATTTAAAAAAAATTGTTTTAGTATAATGTGAAAAATGTTCTTTACTTGTAAAAAAAAATTTCAAACAAGAATCTATAACAGATTTTGAGAAAAGGTACAGTGGAGTGTCCAATTTAACATTTTCGGATTAGGGTTCTAACTCTCCTTAAATGATATTCGCTATCCTATCACTCTAATCTTATAACGAAATCTGCATGTGGTAGACATATCAACAGACTCTTAGGAGATTTGCCGTAAATCAGATCTTCCCAAATCAGAAAATATACATATTATAATGCCAAATAAATTATTAATAATATAATCATACATATATTAGTGATCGTAAACACACTAATTGTGAAGATTAGTTTTATAACGGTATCATTTATTTGCAGCAATTCACATAGATACAAGCAAACCATAAAGGAGTCACCCCTTTCCTGTCGAGATACGAGGATTTTTTGAATAACCGGCGCTATGCAAGCAGTCGGGAAATAAGGGCGGAGTCCTAGTAGCCATCACCGTCCACGGCCCAATCCCTCCTTAAGGAGGTACGCCCCGTCATCGCAGTGGGGGACGCTCAACTCCAGACCATTACTGTACCAAGAGGGGAAGCAAAACCTTGCTTACTTATCCGGCGGCTTCTCATAATCATTCATCATAGATACACACTAAAGCTTCCGAAAGAGTGACATAAATCATTAAGGAGAGTAGAGAAACGCATGCACTTCTCTATACAAGGCAGTGATAGAATCAGAAGAAAAAGTGACGAAATCATCAAATAATATATCCACTCGCAATTAACGCCTGTGCAATAACACCTTACAGAGAAGGACGAAACTACTTTTGTGGTAACGGGGAGAAAATGAATACTGATATCTTGCAATTGTATAAATTATATGATGGGGTATTTATGTTCCTTACTTCCTAAGATATCTAAATATTTTTTTCTTTAATTTAATACACAGTGCGGAAAGAAACAACTGTTTAAGATTCCCTTACTAATTTCGAATAAAACTTATATTTATTTAAACAAAATATTTTAATGTATTAATGAATTCATTTGAATTTATTAATTTTCTTAAAAATAAAGAAAAATATGTGTTTGATGAAAGAAATGTTTAATTGCATCTACACTTTAGATTGAAAATATTTCGATCAAAAAATTATATAACGTCCCATCTCTAGTAGGAAGACAGGTGCCCCATTTTTTTTCCACCAGACATTTTTCTTGATTTGCTTAGATTTTTTAAAAATCAACCTCAATCTAAGTGTTTTTAGTATCTTTATAATATGCACCTCATTACAAACTTAGTGGGATATTTTCAGAACGCGTTTTAAAAATATTATTTCATGATAAAGAGATTTTGTGAATTTCAGAGCAAAAAAATGAGGAAAGAAAAAAAGAAACAAATGAAATGCAGAATGAATTTTTATGCAAAAAATTCACATAGTCTGTTTAGTATAAGGTTATCCAGAAAACAGTAAAAAATTATAAATGAATAATTGTCAAGAAAAGGAACATCGACTTGTACAGTATACTCAGAAATGATGGAAACAAAACTGGAGATTTTCTCACAAAATGAGAGTTTCTTGCTGGAATAGTTTATCGCTTAAAGCACCAGATGGACCAGCAAATAATCTTATGATGCTTTATGTAAGTAGGATGTAGGATGGAATAATAATGATCCTCCATTCATACAACTCTAAGTTGAGGAAACACACTATTACCTATCGCCACTTTCCTTCTCTTACGACAGAGTATTTTCTGCAAAACTTTCTTTCAATTGTTGATACTAGAAACTTTATTTTATAATCGGAGAGAAGAACATTCGCTTATATTTTAGGAGATATTTTGAATAAATTCTATGAAATGAATCGCATATAATAGTTAATATATCAGTTAACAAAATTGTTCTTAAAATGACGTCCCGTACTGAAACTGAATGAGAACACGTTTAGTAGTACTTCATTAGGCAAGATGCTACAGAGTGAACTTTGTAAAAAATATTTTTTATAATTATTGTTCTTTTACTTAACTGGTTTTAAAATGCAATAACCCTTTTATTTGTAGCTTATTTTAATAATTCCGTTTCATTAAAGTAGGCAAACCAAATTATTTGCAGAATTTTGTGACCAAAAATTGTTCAGCAGGCATTTAATTAAAAGTCGAAGTGCTTTCTTTTCCTAATATTAAATATAGAGAATGTATTTTTGTCAGATTTCTTCAGATTCACGCATTTAGTTAGAAGTGTAAACTTTTTTCAGAGTATTTTGTATTTTGTAAAATACTCGGATATGACATTAAAACACTTGTATAGCCAGCAATGCATTTGACTCTGTTTCTGTGTTTATTTTCAACTCATTTTTTTAAGTGGAAATCAAGAAAATTGCTTTAACATTTTGTCTGTTGTTTGAAGCATTTCTATCGCTGTTAATGGAATTAGAACGAGAAGTGTTTGCCCTTATTTGAGAAATATTTGGCCCTTTTATAGATTCATTTAACAACAAATCTATCAATATAGTAAAATTGTTGCCATTCTGATTGTTCATTCCTTTCTTCGACTTAAGATTATTGTGATTTTAATTCACGATTGCATATTAGCCGATGACATATTAATCCTTTGTAATGAGTCTCACAAAGGTGAAGTAGATGTGTTCGCAATGAAATGTTGTTCTCATGAACTGGTTTCGTCAAACGGTCATTGCAATATCGTTTCTAACTATGTCATGCGTGGTTTCAAAACTGGACAATAAACCAATAAATATATAAATTCATCACTTAATTGTGAAGTTATTTAATACATCGATTTTAATAGAAAAATTAAGTCTTGGAGATATCAAATATTTTTAAATGAAATTTGTTGAGAGTTATTTAGCTTTGAATATTAAAAATACATAACAACCTCTCTATAATCGCCTTAAAAAGCATACATAAATATAAAACATTGAAGAATAGAATATTCGTAGTTAACTAAATGTGTTCAGTTTTAATTTTTGTGTGCTCTGTGAAAATGAGAACGTTACTCTGAAATTTTTTGCCAAAGCCTTATCTTTTTTTTGCGCTTTGGCCACAGAGATCATTATTTGGATGCGACAAACGATCCGTCTTAAAAGTAAATTTAATAGGTAATGGATGGACCTGATTGCACGAATTCTCTTGCGTTTCTATTTATTTCTAGCTGCGTGATGAAATTCAGATTCGTAAATTCGCCAGGTAATGTGATGAACAGAATAACTCTTGAGTTCTAATAAATATCTTAATTTTTTTTCCTTGCTTAGTAACACTTCTAAACTATATTCCGAAAAAGAATTGGAGTGTATAACTTTCATCAACAGAAGAAAGATCGAAAAATTGGATTTGAAATAGATAAAGTAAAGACTTTGTAGGAAAGTCTGCGATAGTAGTTTTGTACGTGGTTTGTGATCTGTAGTGATGGCAAAGAAAGATTCTTAAATAAATAAATAAAATAAAATTTTAAAAATAAGTAAATAAATAAATCTTATAAGATTTGAGAAATTTTCAAGATCTATTTAATAGCATCAGTTACCACAAGTTTTCTTTCATGGGATATTTCGTGTTCTTGATTTTTTTCCAAGACAAAATACAGAAAATTTGTTCTCTAAGTGATTTAAAATATCCTATGTTGGTCTTAAATGAATAAGCAACGAATAATTTCCTGTGCGTGAGAAATGCTTTACAATTTCTTTCGAAACACCAAATATTAATAAAGATCGTAAATAAGCTTACAATATAAATATAGTTTATCGTATTAGTAAACTGCATAAACTATTTTCATGGAAACATATGAGAAAAAAAACCTTGATCACAAATTCTAGAGAGTTATTTTAATATTTTAGAGTGATTATGCAGATCTGTAATCTACAGTATTCGTAGTCCAATGGCTAATTTCTAAACCGTTAAAGATAGAATATATTTTCAACAGTAGAAATCCTTTAGCCCTGCTGATCTGTTGGCATTCACTATGCACATGTAACGTTTGGGTCAATATGACCCGGACACTAAATATTAAGCACAGGGGCCTATGCTTCCTATTCTTTCAGAGAAATATTATGTTCAGAGATAAATAAGCTATGTTTAAACAGAATAAACTTTATATATTCGATCATTAATGCAATGAATATGTAAATATTAGCAAATGTAGGTAAAATAAAACGATGAATTAGAATATTTTTTTAATCTTATCTTTTTTTTATTTACAATTCAGACAAAAAATATGATTCATAGTTCTTGCAGATGTGCTTTTTATAATTCTTGCAGAATTTATTTGTTTTATTATCATTTCTTGATTGACAGAGCATGCATTGGACAAGTTTATAACTGAATTGTAAATTAACAATAGATGTTTTCATTGCAAATCACTTTGCCATTTATCATGTATTCTTCCGACGAGTTTGATGTTCTTTTACGTGATTATTTGTTTAGAGGTGTTATTTTGCTTGAATAAATGAAGCAATTAATAATTTGCCTACTTCTTCTAAAGACAACCTTTACGAAAATTTGTTTTCATCCCATTGCTATTTATTATGTCCAGAGAAGAGTTGTATTATAAGCAGAACTTTCCAGCATATTATAAAATATAACATTTTCCTTTTAGAAATATATGCATTCAAAAGTTGATTGAGAGTATTCACAGCTTCTTTCTTGCACTGTACTCTAATATCATTTCCGACTTTTTCTCAAGTTTGCTACTAAATGATTTATCATAAGGCATTGTGTTCATATGAATGATGATGTATTCTTTTCCATATACCTTTTCACATTCAATAATTTTCATTTTTGATGATATTCTGGATTGTAAACCTGAATACAGTTTCACATGAACTCTTTTCAATCCTAATTCTTGATGTTGAATACCTAGTTATGCTTGTAGTTTGATTTTTATAAAATTAGCAGAATTCAGGTAGTCAGAAAGTGGAGGCCGATCCAATGAACAGTTAATATTTTAATAATTGAATGTGCTTCACATTATGAACAGTTTGAGTAACAATATTGTCATCATAATCAGAAGTTTCACTTTCCTCACTTTTATGATTTTCAAGTTCAGAAACATCTTCCACATCGCAATCGGGTATTTCCATAAGCTCAGTTATTTCAGTGTCGTTAAAATATCTGTGAATAGCTATTATTTGCTTTTTTTATTATAGTTACAGTGTAAAAAGTTATTGATACCTCTGTATGTATGTTGTGTTCTCATACAACTCAAAATAGGCGAAATTATTACTTACTGCACCCTAAAACCTCACTAGATCTATCGTATCACTTGACCTAGTTGTTGCTATTTCTGACCTTGACTCAGCTTGTCTGCTTACGAAAAACAGATCAGATGGCTTTTCAGGAATTTATTTATGTCGTTTCCTGTTTAATTAATAATATATTGTGCAAGTTTTTATAAAAATAGTTTTTGTTAAAATAGAACCGGTTCATATTGATCCGAACGATACATTATTACAATTTCAAAAAATAGACAGAAAATATATAAATAAAATCCTTTCCAAAGAAATAACATACCGCCCTCACTAACAAAGTCACAAAATGTCTATAAAATATCTCTGTACTATCGTATTTTGTAAGAAGTTGAAAACCGTTTCGGGTCAAATAGACCCGAACAGAACAGCAGGGTTAAATGACATAGAGAATTATGTATTATATTGTTTGAAAAATCTAAGAAATCTAAATTTTATTAGAATCCTTCGATCCTATTAGTCACATTTAGTAAAATACATTTTGTCATACTGACATTTTAAACTCTTCTGTGAATAAGACTGGCCGAGTTATGAAACTGAATTTCATTATTTTCAGCCGATCAAATTCCGCTGCTACCAAGTATCGAGCATTTATTTCCGGATCTTCGTCGAGGTCTAAAATAGCAATATTCCAACCTTCATAACTCGGTCAAGTTAATCGTTGAAGAAAAGATTTTTTTTGTTTAAAATGGTAGTCTGTCAAAAACGTTTTGCAAAATATGACTAACATGTCCGGGGCAGAATTTAGATTTCGTAATTTTATTCGTCAGTACATTTATTTATTCAAACAATTCAGAGCAAAAATCTTTATGCTATTTAAAGCATTTTTCCAACTGAAAGTATATGCCTATCTCTAACAGTTTAGAAATTTTCCGCGATACGAGTGGACACATTCTATATTTCGTGTGAAATAAAAAACTAATTTTTCCAAGATTTTTGAACAACACTCAATGAATGTAAAGCAAAATTTTAAATCCAGACTTCATAATTTTGAAGAAAGGTATAAAGTAAACTACATACATATATGAAGTTTTAATGCACTCATTTCCTAGCAAAAGAGAATTAAATACAAGCAGGATTTTAAATCGAAAAGTAAAATGAATGTTAGGCGATAATAAACGTACTGTACTCTTATTGGAACACAGTGGAAGTCAGGATAGATTGATACGCGGGGACATTGATATAATCCATAAATTGTGATAATTGGAATGGGTCAAGATGTTCACATTCCTTCATATATATGCCACAGTATAGTCCTTCTCGCAGTTTATATGTTTTTTGCCATGTTTAGTCAAAAGTTAATTTACAAATGAATCAAACCGCTTTCCTTCTCGTCTAAGTAAAATTTACAACGAGTATGCAAATAATAATGAAAAAAGAAACACACACTGGACAGAACAACATAGAAAACAAAACAAAATGAAAAAATACGTAGAGAAAAAATAAAAATAGTCATAAGTAGCCGGAAGATTGTGTCAGTCTGGGTGGATGCTTGCTTAATGATTTTCCTCTATGAGATTGTTCTCATCACGTATGAAGCGTACTAGGACTCGAAGTCGGGTTCTTGATAAGTTATTCGTGATAATGTTTTTCAACCACTGAAATTTAAGTGACACTGTAAGAGTTTGAAAATGCCAGGAGAGGTAAGCCTGCATTTTGTGGCATACGTTTTCCTGCCAGGGAATATACTCCAAAGGTAGGAAAAAACATTTATTTTTCTGAACTATATTAATTTTTGAGGTTGTTTAACATTGTTTTTACGTGACCACTTGATTTACGTAAAAAAAGGCTCTGAGGGTAGATTGATACAATTGACTCCTGGGCACATTGATACGCATCTTCTGTGTGTATCAATGTTCTTACTTTGCAGAATCGTCTGTAGAAATGTAAAAAGGAACTATCTAAGAGAAATACGCAATTA
>BGPR01046908.1:0-11927 GCA_013235015.1 Araneus ventricosus
TAATTGCGTATTTCTCTTAGATAGTTCCTTTTTACATTTCTACAGACGATTCTGCAAAGTAAGAACATTGATACACACAGAAGATGCGTATCAATGTGCCCAGGAGTCAATTGTATCAATCTACCCTCAGAGCCTTTTTTTACGTAAATCAAGTGGTCACGTAAAAACAATGTTAAACAACCTCAAAAATTAATATAGTTCAGAAAAATAAATGTTTTTTCCTACCTTTGGAGTATATTCCCTGGCAGGAAAACGTATGCCACAAAATGCAGGCTTACCTCTCCTGGCATTTTCAAACTCTTACAGTGTCACTTAAATTTCAGTGGTTGAAAAACATTATCACGAATAACTTATCAAGAACCCGACTTCGAGTCCTAGTACGCTTCATACGTGATGAGAACAATCTCATAGAGGAAAATCATTAAGCAAGCATCCACCCAGACTGACACAATCTTCCGGCTACTTATGACTATTTTTATTTTTTCTCTACGTATTTTTTCATTTTGTTTTGTTTTCTATGTTGTTCTGTCCAGTGTGTGTTTCTTTTTTCATTATTATTTGCATACTCGTTGTAAATTTTACTTAGACGAGAAGGAAAGCGGTTTGATTCATTTGTAAATTAACTTTTGACTAAACATGGCAAAAAACATATAAACTGCGAGAAGGACTATACTGTGGCATATATATGAAGGAATGTGAACATCTTGACCCATTCCAATTATCACAATTTATGGATTATATCAATGTCCCCGCGTATCAATCTATCCTGACTTCCACTGTGTTCCAATAAGAGTACAGTACGTTTATTATCGCCTAACATTCATTTTACTTTTCGATTTAAAATCCTGCTTGTATTTAATTCTCTTTTGCTAGGAAATGAGTGCATTAAAACTTCATATATGTATGTAGTTTACTTTATACCTTTCTTCAAAATTATGAAGTCTGGATTTAAAATTTTGCTTTACATTCATTGAGTGTTGTTCAAAAATCTTGGAAAAATTAGTTTTTTATTTCACACGAAATATAGAATGTGTCCACTCGTATCGCGGAAAATTTCTAAACTGTTAGAGATAGGCATATACTTTCAGTTGGAAAAATGCTTTAAATAGCATAAAGATTTTTGCTCTGAATTGTTTGAATAAATAAATGTACTGACGAATAAAATTACGAAATCTAAATTCTGCCCCGGACATGTTAGTCATATTTTGCAAAACGTTTTTGACAGACTACCATTTTAAACAAAAAAAATCTTTTCTTCAACGATTAACTTGACCGAGTTATGAAGGTTGGAATATTGCTATTTTAGACCTCGACGAAGATCCGGAAATAAATGCTCGATACTTGGTAGCAGCGGAATTTGATCGGCTGAAAATAATGAAATTCAGTTTCATAACTCGGCCAGTCTTATTCACAGAAGAGTTTAAAATGTCAGTATGACAAAATGTATTTTACTAAATGTGACTAATAGGATCGAAGGATTCTAATAAAATTTAGATTTCTTAGATTTTTCAAACAATATAATACATAATTCTCTATGTCATTTAACCCTGCTGTTCTGTTCGGGTCTATTTGACCCGAAACGGTTTTCAACTTCTTACAAAATACGATAGTACAGAGATATTTTATAGACATTTTGTGACTTTGTTAGTGAGGGCGGTATGTTATTTCTTTGGAAAGGATTTTATTTATATATTTTCTGTCTATTTTTTGAAATTGTAATAATGTATCGTTCGGATCAATATGAACCGGTTCTATTTTAACAAAAACTATTTTTATAAAAACTTGCACAATATATTATTAATTAAACAGGAAACGACATAAATAAATTCCTGAAAAGCCATCTGATCTGTTTTTCGTAAGCAGACAAGCTGAGTCAAGGTCAGAAATAGCAACAACTAGGTCAAGTGATACGATAGATCTAGTGAGGTTTTAGGGTGCAGTAAGTAATAATTTCGCCTATTTTGAGTTGTATGAGAACACAACATACATACAGAGGTATCAATAACTTTTTACACTGTAACTATAATAAAAAAAGCAAATAATAGCTATTCACAGATATTTTAACGACACTGAAATAACTGAGCTTATGGAAATACCCGATTGCGATGTGGAAGATGTTTCTGAACTTGAAAATCATAAAAGTGAGGAAAGTGAAACTTCTGATTATGATGACAATATTGTTACTCAAACTGTTCATAATGTGAAGCACATTCAATTATTAAAATATTAACTGTTCATTGGATCGGCCTCCACTTTCTGACTACCTGAATTCTGCTAATTTTATAAAAATCAAACTACAAGCATAACTAGGTATTCAACATCAAGAATTAGGATTGAAAAGAGTTCATGTGAAACTGTATTCAGGTTTACAATCCAGAATATCATCAAAAATGAAAATTATTGAATGTGAAAAGGTATATGGAAAAGAATACATCATCATTCATATGAACACAATGCCTTATGATAAATCATTTAGTAGCAAACTTGAGAAAAAGTCGGAAATGATATTAGAGTACAGTGCAAGAAAGAAGCTGTGAATACTCTCAATCAACTTTTGAATGCATATATTTCTAAAAGGAAAATGTTATATTTTATAATATGCTGGAAAGTTCTGCTTATAATACAACTCTTCTCTGGACATAATAAATAGCAATGGGATGAAAACAAATTTTCGTAAAGGTTGTCTTTAGAAGAAGTAGGCAAATTATTAATTGCTTCATTTATTCAAGCAAAATAACACCTCTAAACAAATAATCACGTAAAAGAACATCAAACTCGTCGGAAGAATACATGATAAATGGCAAAGTGATTTGCAATGAAAACATCTATTGTTAATTTACAATTCAGTTATAAACTTGTCCAATGCATGCTCTGTCAATCAAGAAATGATAATAAAACAAATAAATTCTGCAAGAATTATAAAAAGCACATCTGCAAGAACTATGAATCATATTTTTTGTCTGAATTGTAAATAAAAAAAAGATAAGATTAAAAAAATATTCTAATTCATCGTTTTATTTTACCTACATTTGCTAATATTTACATATTCATTGCATTAATGATCGAATATATAAAGTTTATTCTGTTTAAACATAGCTTATTTATCTCTGAACATAATATTTCTCTGAAAGAATAGGAAGCATAGGCCCCTGTGCTTAATATTTAGTGTCCGGGTCATATTGACCCAAACGTTACATGTGCATAGTGAATGCCAACAGATCAGCAGGGCTAAAGGATTTCTACTGTTGAAAATATATTCTATCTTTAACGGTTTAGAAATTAGCCATTGGACTACGAATACTGTAGATTACAGATCTGCATAATCACTCTAAAATATTAAAATAACTCTCTAGAATTTGTGATCAAGGTTTTTTTTCTCATATGTTTCCATGAAAATAGTTTATGCAGTTTACTAATACGATAAACTATATTTATATTGTAAGCTTATTTACGATCTTTATTAATATTTGGTGTTTCGAAAGAAATTGTAAAGCATTTCTCACGCACAGGAAATTATTCGTTGCTTATTCATTTAAGACCAACATAGGATATTTTAAATCACTTAGAGAACAAATTTTCTGTATTTTGTCTTGGAAAAAAATCAAGAACACGAAATATCCCATGAAAGAAAACTTGTGGTAACTGATGCTATTAAATAGATCTTGAAAATTTCTCAAATCTTATAAGATTTATTTATTTACTTATTTTTAAAATTTTATTTTATTTATTTATTTAAGAATCTTTCTTTGCCATCACTACAGATCACAAACCACGTACAAAACTACTATCGCAGACTTTCCTACAAAGTCTTTACTTTATCTATTTCAAATCCAATTTTTCGATCTTTCTTCTGTTGATGAAAGTTATACACTCCAATTCTTTTTCGGAATATAGTTTAGAAGTGTTACTAAGCAAGGAAAAAAAATTAAGATATTTATTAGAACTCAAGAGTTATTCTGTTCATCACATTACCTGGCGAATTTACGAATCTGAATTTCATCACGCAGCTAGAAATAAATAGAAACGCAAGAGAATTCGTGCAATCAGGTCCATCCATTACCTATTAAATTTACTTTTAAGACGGATCGTTTGTCGCATCCAAATAATGATCTCTGTGGCCAAAGCGCAAAAAAAAGATAAGGCTTTGGCAAAAAATTTCAGAGTAACGTTCTCATTTTCACAGAGCACACAAAAATTAAAACTGAACACATTTAGTTAACTACGAATATTCTATTCTTCAATGTTTTATATTTATGTATGCTTTTTAAGGCGATTATAGAGAGGTTGTTATGTATTTTTAATATTCAAAGCTAAATAACTCTCAACAAATTTCATTTAAAAATATTTGATATCTCCAAGACTTAATTTTTCTATTAAAATCGATGTATTAAATAACTTCACAATTAAGTGATGAATTTATATATTTATTGGTTTATTGTCCAGTTTTGAAACCACGCATGACATAGTTAGAAACGATATTGCAATGACCGTTTGACGAAACCAGTTCATGAGAACAACATTTCATTGCGAACACATCTACTTCACCTTTGTGAGACTCATTACAAAGGATTAATATGTCATCGGCTAATATGCAATCGTGAATTAAAATCACAATAATCTTAAGTCGAAGAAAGGAATGAACAATCAGAATGGCAACAATTTTACTATATTGATAGATTTGTTGTTAAATGAATCTATAAAAGGGCCAAATATTTCTCAAATAAGGGCAAACACTTCTCGTTCTAATTCCATTAACAGCGATAGAAATGCTTCAAACAACAGACAAAATGTTAAAGCAATTTTCTTGATTTCCACTTAAAAAAATGAGTTGAAAATAAACACAGAAACAGAGTCAAATGCATTGCTGGCTATACAAGTGTTTTAATGTCATATCCGAGTATTTTACAAAATACAAAATACTCTGAAAAAAGTTTACACTTCTAACTAAATGCGTGAATCTGAAGAAATCTGACAAAAATACATTCTCTATATTTAATATTAGGAAAAGAAAGCACTTCGACTTTTAATTAAATGCCTGCTGAACAATTTTTGGTCACAAAATTCTGCAAATAATTTGGTTTGCCTACTTTAATGAAACGGAATTATTAAAATAAGCTACAAATAAAAGGGTTATTGCATTTTAAAACCAGTTAAGTAAAAGAACAATAATTATAAAAAATATTTTTTACAAAGTTCACTCTGTAGCATCTTGCCTAATGAAGTACTACTAAACGTGTTCTCATTCAGTTTCAGTACGGGACGTCATTTTAAGAACAATTTTGTTAACTGATATATTAACTATTATATGCGATTCATTTCATAGAATTTATTCAAAATATCTCCTAAAATATAAGCGAATGTTCTTCTCTCCGATTATAAAATAAAGTTTCTAGTATCAACAATTGAAAGAAAGTTTTGCAGAAAATACTCTGTCGTAAGAGAAGGAAAGTGGCGATAGGTAATAGTGTGTTTCCTCAACTTAGAGTTGTATGAATGGAGGATCATTATTATTCCATCCTACATCCTACTTACATAAAGCATCATAAGATTATTTGCTGGTCCATCTGGTGCTTTAAGCGATAAACTATTCCAGCAAGAAACTCTCATTTTGTGAGAAAATCTCCAGTTTTGTTTCCATCATTTCTGAGTATACTGTACAAGTCGATGTTCCTTTTCTTGACAATTATTCATTTATAATTTTTTACTGTTTTCTGGATAACCTTATACTAAACAGACTATGTGAATTTTTTGCATAAAAATTCATTCTGCATTTCATTTGTTTCTTTTTTTCTTTCCTCATTTTTTTGCTCTGAAATTCACAAAATCTCTTTATCATGAAATAATATTTTTAAAACGCGTTCTGAAAATATCCCACTAAGTTTGTAATGAGGTGCATATTATAAAGATACTAAAAACACTTAGATTGAGGTTGATTTTTAAAAAATCTAAGCAAATCAAGAAAAATGTCTGGTGGAAAAAAAATGGGGCACCTGTCTTCCTACTAGAGATGGGACGTTATATAATTTTTTGATCGAAATATTTTCAATCTAAAGTGTAGATGCAATTAAACATTTCTTTCATCAAACACATATTTTTCTTTATTTTTAAGAAAATTAATAAATTCAAATGAATTCATTAATACATTAAAATATTTTGTTTAAATAAATATAAGTTTTATTCGAAATTAGTAAGGGAATCTTAAACAGTTGTTTCTTTCCGCACTGTGTATTAAATTAAAGAAAAAAATATTTAGATATCTTAGGAAGTAAGGAACATAAATACCCCATCATATAATTTATACAATTGCAAGATATCAGTATTCATTTTCTCCCCGTTACCACAAAAGTAGTTTCGTCCTTCTCTGTAAGGTGTTATTGCACAGGCGTTAATTGCGAGTGGATATATTATTTGATGATTTCGTCACTTTTTCTTCTGATTCTATCACTGCCTTGTATAGAGAAGTGCATGCGTTTCTCTACTCTCCTTAATGATTTATGTCACTCTTTCGGAAGCTTTAGTGTGTATCTATGATGAATGATTATGAGAAGCCGCCGGATAAGTAAGCAAGGTTTTGCTTCCCCTCTTGGTACAGTAATGGTCTGGAGTTGAGCGTCCCCCACTGCGATGACGGGGCGTACCTCCTTAAGGAGGGATTGGGCCGTGGACGGTGATGGCTACTAGGACTCCGCCCTTATTTCCCGACTGCTTGCATAGCGCCGGTTATTCAAAAAATCCTCGTATCTCGACAGGAAAGGGGTGACTCCTTTATGGTTTGCTTGTATCTATGTGAATTGCTGCAAATAAATGATACCGTTATAAAACTAATCTTCACAATTAGTGTGTTTACGATCACTAATATATGTATGATTATATTATTAATAATTTATTTGGCATTATAATATGTATATTTTCTGATTTGGGAAGATCTGATTTACGGCAAATCTCCTAAGAGTCTGTTGATATGTCTACCACATGCAGATTTCGTTATAAGATTAGAGTGATAGGATAGCGAATATCATTTAAGGAGAGTTAGAACCCTAATCCGAAAATGTTAAATTGGACACTCCACTGTACCTTTTCTCAAAATCTGTTATAGATTCTTGTTTGAAATTTTTTTTTACAAGTAAAGAACATTTTTCACATTATACTAAAACAATTTTTTTTAAATTCAAAAATTTATTTTTTACAATGTTTTTTGTGTCGAAGCAAAAAATGTTAATTTGGTCACTTCCATGAACCTTTTCTGAAAATTTGTTGTCGATTCTAGTTTGAATTTTTTTATACATGTTAAGACCATTTTTCTCATTATTCTGAAATGACCGTTTGGTTATTTTTTTAAATTTTTTATAAATTTGCAAAATATTTAATTAGACATAGTGAAATTTTACCCTATTTTGAAATGAAATAATTGTAAAAAATAAAGTTTTGAGGGGTTTTTTAAACGCTAATTTCGGTATAATGAGAAAGGTATACTTTACTTGCATAAAAAGTTTCAAACATGAATCTATAGCAGATTTTAAGAAAAGGTACATCGAAATGGCGAATTTCACTTCTGTTTTGATACAAAACTTTCTAGAAAATAAATTTTTGCTTTTTAAAAAAAAATCATTTCAGTATAATGAGAAATTTGTACTTTACTTGTATAACAAATTTCAAACATAAATCTATAACAGATTTTGGGAAAAGGTACAGCGAAGTAACAGGTTTAGGGTTCCAACTCCCCTTAAATGATTGTGACATTTAATCTTGGTAACGCATTATATAAGGAGAAGGAGACAACGCAGTGTTTATATCATAGTTGCAATATTCTAGATTTATTTTGTAACCACATCAGTCAGACTGATTACGGTTGAATAAAAATCTCTCTACAATTCGTTGGAATTCTACAGAACTACTGCTGGAACTTGATGATACTCCTATATAATGGAAAAATACATCACACTTGAAATCACAAAATCCCCTCTACAAGATCTCCCGTTTCTACCACATTACTATCTATGCCACGAAGCCTATTCAATATGTGGGTTGCTGTCTCTGCAAATACTATAGTACCCTACTGTTTGTCTGTGATCCACACAGGTCTTTCCGGAGCTTCCTGTGCACTTCTGCACAGCAAGTAAATCATTGTGCTCTACGTTTACAATGAAAGAAATATTACATTGATACCACTACATTACATATTTAGGCTCATTCTCACGAAAAAGGTACAAATAGCTGAAAAAAATTATTTCACAAAAGCATGTAAAAAATCTTGAAAATTGCATGTATGTTTCTATTTAAGGTTAATAAATACCCTTATATTAATGGTTAAGTTTTCTATTTTATTATTTTCACGGTTTTTTATTTTTAAAATTTTTGACCTAGCTACGAATTTGACATGATAGTCAACGGAATTTTTACGTTTTAAATAAAAGCGTAATTGACTAATTATTGGGCAGATATGGTACAGGTTTATTTCTTATAATTAAACAATAAAATTAGTTATTAAAAACCAGTGTATGAAAACTTATCATTTTAAAATATATAGTACTTTTTAAATAATGGCACTGACTGTGCATTAGTTAAATAATATTTACAAGCAATTTCAAATAAATGAATGTCAACATTTTGCAGAAAAGTAATCAAATATATACTAGATTAAGGAATATCATACATTTATTAATTTATAAGCAACCTAGTAAATCTCATATTAAGTTTTTCCCACGATCTTCTCTTCTGAATTTGAGCATCTGATTGCTTTGTCTTCCCACATTTTCTACAAATAAATTTAGCTATTAAAATGTTTGTTATACATTATTGAAGCTTTAATATTACAAATATTCTATATGAATTGCTTACCTTAATTATTTTCTAGAATATACTTTCAATTTTAATTTTAAAAGATACAAAAAAATCGCTAAATTTCATAAAAAAATATCTACCAAAGAACTTTTAATTGATATTATTTTAATTCAACTAACCATATCATTCTTTTTGAAATTGTGTCTCTTTCATTAACAATATCATCTTCTCTGTGGATATACTGAGTCCGCGGAGGAGACAAAAACTAAGTTTAGAATTTTAAAGTGGTTAGGTTTATAGGCGGCTAAAGTGGTGCACTTTTTTTTTATTGAATGCGATACTAAATCTATCAAAATTTAGTATTTAAATTAAAAATTAAATTTTTCTTAACTTATTTATGATGACTACGTAGTGGGCGATAAAACTTTACCAGACTCTAAATCGAACTAATAAATTGGAATATATTCAATAAATTCACAATATTAATGTTGAGAAAAAATGTAATTTAAAAAAAATTTCTTGAGTGTCAGTAAAAGTTATTTTCAACTACATATGTAGAGACGTCCCCGAAGGAGACTTTTGTCTTATATTAATTGAAAAAAGAGAGTTAAATAGTAAAAACAGTTTACAAGCAACGTATTGAATAGCTTTCTTAAACTTAAATTATACATATGAACAAAAATATTAGGACATTTGTTGCACTTTCTAATATATATCACCACGGGACTGTAAAAAGCTTATTTGCGTGAGAATGACCCATTATTATTATTGATTATTGAAACTTTTACATTGATAGACATTATTGATTGTAACGAAACGTTGAAAAGTTATGTATCATAAATCATTCCTAATATTTTATCTTTCGTTTCCCAAGGAAACAAAATTTATTTAGATGAATATAATTTGAATACTGTAATAATACTTTCATTTTTGTAAGGAAAGCTTAACTGTATAATATAATAATAATAACATAACATTACACATATTTATTTGGGAACATAAACCACGCGAAATAAGTCATACTTTTCTGAGAATGACTAGACGTACAACAAAATTCGCTCTACAACAACATCCTCGAATCTTTGTTGAGATATTTTCTACCGCTCAAAGGGAGAAAGGATTAAACTACAAAGCAAATTCTATACCATTCGGCTGCGAAAAATTTCGCATTTTATCGTGCTTGTTCTGAAAAGCCGTTTCAGCTCAATATTTGTTCTTCATTGTTTGATGAACAACACGCGAACTTCTGAGATTATGTTCTTTATTTTTATTTTTTATTTCGAATCATGGCTCAGAGGCTCTAACACTGCGTGCAACATGATTCAGGAAGTTTAGAAGAAGAATCTCAATGCAGTAGATTAAAATTGTTCTGAACAAAACTTAACTTAGCCCTGAGGTTTTCACTTTAAAAGTATGAACAACCACGTGGTGTTGTCATCAAAGAAAATGGTGCCTCTTCATTCCAAAATCTTTTATTGTCCACAGACTTCACGTGTTTTCATTAAAGAAAATGGCATCTCTTCATTCCAAATTCTTTTATGATCCATAGACTTGACAAAGAAATCGCATTTTTAAAAAAAAATATTGTGGTGGCGAACAAATAATGCACTGTTTAATTTTCTATGTCTTATGGCAAAATCCGTGCTTCACATGATGAGTTATGATTAAAGGTGACGAATTCTTATATTAATGTGGAATCTTATACATATAGCACTTTTTCATAAACATATCATTTTCATTGTTTAATGTTCATTAAAAGATGCAGATCAACTAGTCATATGGAAACAAATTGTGCGAAAATTCATTTCAGCAAATGCAAAATATGAACATGATTTGGCAGTTAATTTTCAACTCAAATTATATGGAAACTTACACTTATCCGTTCTCTTTCATTCTTCTTTGACTCGAAATTATGTTTTAAATTTCCAAATGCTGCCATAATTTGTATTTGAAAAAGCAGTAAGAAATGTATTAGTGGAACAATGAAAATTTCTTAAAAGTAGAAAATAAGTTTTTTTCCCTTCATTTAACTGGAAAACATTGGAAAATCTAATATATGAAATCTGCATTATGCTGCAATTTATATGCACAGTTCTTTTTACTTAAGCTATGTTTACTTGACAGACCATGAATTTATACAACACATTGTCAAACGCACTTCAAGCTCTTTACAAAACAATGCTTGTAAAGATGAGCAAATTTTAAATCTATCTCATTTAGATTTCATATGTCTGTTTTTCTTTGAAAAATATTTTAGGATTTTAAAATGATGAATAATGCCTCAAAAAAAAGCGAAAAACTTTTCGACGTTAGTTCTTACCAGTATTTCATTTCTCATGGTCTTAAGCGCTGTGTTTTCAAGCACCTCTTTTTTTTAAATATAAGATATAACAAGAATTCGAGTGGGAAAAAAGCACGAGGTCATAAAATTCTAGATAATCAATTTTTCGGGGGAAGGCGGATCACTATGAACGCCATGCGAAGACAGTTTGTGCCATTTAAATAGATGAAAACCAATAATGATATTTTGCAAACTGTAAAAAATATTTTAATGTAACAAGTTTTATTTATTTCTGTGAGTATATAATTTCATGAATATAAATATTTGCTGAATATCAATGAACAATAATTGTAGTAATGTCAGCATACTTTCAATGTGCAGAATTACAAATACATAGTTAATGAGATAAAAACTTCAACTGTTTTGAGAGGCTTCACTTCTGTAGGAGTAAACATTGTGGTGTTTCGTCATATCATAAATTATATGTCAAGTAACTGAAGAAAATAGCAAAACAAAACTGTATTTTGCTTCTGACTTTTAAATGTGAATTCTGGATATACCCATCAAAAAAATTTTCTCCTTAGCCATAATGATACATTTCTGAGCACCTACATTGTTCCGAACCTCTATTCCGACTCCCTCCTTATTGTGAATCATCAGAGTGGATCTTAAAAGGTCCAGAGAAAATTTAAATCAATTTTCTGTCACAATTTTTTAGTTTTCACGAATCTAAAGATTTGGAGCTAAGAAATAACAACAGGAATGTTCTCCCCTTAACTTTCTCGTATGCTAACACAAAATGGGGCGTTTTGTTCTTTGTAGTAGAGTGAAGAAAATATAGTATATATTTTGGATGCCTTCCTTT
>BGPR01046909.1:0-11926 GCA_013235015.1 Araneus ventricosus
AAATTAAATTAAATTAAACATTCATTGTTTACGTTCATACACTGTAAAAAATTAGCGGAGTAAATGCGGAGTGTATCATTTGTAATTGATTTAATTCCCCCGCAGTGAAACCCACTCCAGAGTTAGTTTATTTAGATTATTTATAAAAAAAACTCTTCGGAGTTTATTACAAAATGCGGATGATTTCAATCTGTCAATGTCAAACACATATTGGTCTGTGGTCAAACAGTCGCACATAGTAGAGATTGTCTCTAAGGAATTTATATATGTTATGTATTACTAATATATTAAATAAAATAAAATAAAACATTCATTGTTTACGTTCAAACTGGATGTCAAACTCATAAAAGTCTGTGGTCAACAGTCGGACAACATTTATTTTTTTAACCGCCCAGTTTCTTTGTTTCAATAAAAAATAAATAAAAAATACGAAGCAAGTATTCTTTATTTTATTTTTTGTATTCATTTTTTATTTATATTTTATATAATTTGAAAAAATAGGGAAATTAACTGCGTAGCCTTGGCGAAACCTGGCCAGTATAGCAATAAAAAAACCCCAAGGAAAAGTAAAAAAAGCGTTATTTTTTTAAAAATATGACTTAGCCAAGCTATACCTACATTTTTCCTATTGTTCGCATTTTTCAAATAATTCGAAAATTAATGCACAATGACGTATTTGTACAAGCTCGCAGCTGACGTAATAGAACAAAATCCAAAAAAATTATATACGATGATTATTGAGTCATACTCTTTGACAAAAGAACCTCAATAACGTTCACACTTAAAAATTTAATGAATTACTGTTGAATTTCGACCGCTGGGCGACCTCTAGTAATTCTAAATCTTTGTCAGATGAAATTGAAGAGCTCCAACACTCTACGTTACCTTCGACACCACAATAATGTGACGACATTTCATCTACGACATCAGATTTAAAGTGGAACGGAACTGCCTGCACCGTGGAACATATGTGGTATCGGATCTGGAACCCGAGAATCGGGATCTCCTGATTTGAAATTTTATTATTTTTGTCAAAATTAGTGTATTGATTTGAAATGTTTTGGTTTTATATAAAAAAAATCTTGTTCGCATTAGTAAATTCTAATTATTCTCAGACCGAGTTATCTAGGTGAAGAAGCAACCGATAGAGAGACTTGGTTCATTTTCGTTTCTGATAGTTATAAGCTATGTTTAAAAATGTGATTTTGAACTTCTTACATGATGAGAGTAATATTTAAAATTTATATTCCCTCATATTTAAAGAAATTCATTTTCAAAGAAATCTTATTTGTGTGTGTTAGATAGATCTGACCCATTATATACACAGGTGTCCTCCACGTCTAAGCACCTTAGCCCACCCAGTGTAGCCAAATATTTGACATGAAAGAAATCGTCCACTGTTAGAGCGGGTTCAACGATAAAATGTATTGAAAAAGTTGAATGACAGTCTTAGCTTTCTTTGCAAATGAACTGCAGCAAAGAATTGTGATACCCTGGACAAAAAGATATAAGTGTAGTGGACATTCTTAACTTATATTTTCTTCGTCCCATTTGTCATGATATATGAATACTTCCAAGCATGTAGCTTTACCTGTTATTAACATACATAATATACAGGGTTCCCACTTATATCCAATACACCCCCTTAACTTCTAAACGGTGACAGTTTCGGCCATAAAGATGGTGTCTAGGTATAGTAAGAAGGCTATGCGCTACTCGATGAGACAACTTACACAAATTACAACGCCATCTATCGGTAAATTTTGGAATTAGTGGTCATATCTAGTAAACGGTAGAAGAGACGAGAAGAAGGTCAATTACAAAATTGTAGAGCATCTTCGATTTAGTACAAAAAGATACCTTGTACGCATTAATACGAAGAAATGAACGTTTCAAGTGCACATTTGTTTGTTCTCGATTTCCGAAACTGTGACTGTTTAATTGACTTTTTCCCGTATCTTGTACCGTCTTCGAGATAGGACCGCTAATTCCAAAATTTGGCGATAGATGGCGTTGAAATTTTTCTCATCGAGTAGTGCATATCCTTTTTACTATATCAAGACACCAACTTTATGGCCTAAGCTGTCACCGTTTAGAAGTTAAGGGAGTGTAACGGACATAAGTGGGAACCCTGTATATTTGGCATATGTTTGTATGTATTTTGATATACGCTTTATATGTTGTTTGTTTATCATTGCTATATAATTTATTTCTGCTTTCTGTGTAATCAAGAAAGACACTCCTTCTTCTCATTGAGGAGTGAGAGACTCTACTTTTCTCTCGATGCACTTATTCCATGTTGTACACTAAGTCCATGATGACATGGCATTATTTTGCAAATAAATACGTTTTTATCGATCTTTTGTTTCTTATTCCTGAAAGTTAAAGAAGACATTAAAATCTTACGGCATATTAACTGCTTTGAATACTTTCATTGTCTGTTATTGAGTCATCCTATTGTCTAAATCATATGAATGTAACAGTTAGTATTAGAATTTACAGGGTTACAATTATTGAGCTATATGAAAATAAAACCTTGATATAACTTTTGAACCGTTGGCGAGATTCATTTAAAGCTTGGCGGTTGAATGCAGGGCATGTTGGGATTTTTTTCAGCATGCGCACACTTATTGTTGTTGTTGTTCAAATTTTGTTGAAAATGTCGAAATACATTGTTTCTGAGCGTATATCGATTGTCAAGGCCTACTATTCGAGCAATAACAGCCCTATTGCGGCTCAAAGGAAATTTGCTACCGAGTGCAAGCTGAAAACAACCGGTCTAAGTGTTATAACAATCAAAAATCTGATTGAAAAGTTCGAGAGAACTTTTAATGTCGATGTCTCGACATTTCAGCGATTTTTGCAGAATTTTGCTCTTCGTCTGCTCCACGTCATAGCCATTGATGGCAAGCCTATCGAACATGTCATAAACTAAATACGAATGTCTGTAGTTTTTGAACTCAGTAATTTTTGAATATTTTAATTTTTATTTCATATAGCACAATAATTGTCACCCTGTAGGTTTGATACCACTGCTTATCAGACAAATGTTCAAAAAGTGTCTCTGAATTGTTTATGAATGCCACAGAAAGCGAAAATTATCCTGAAACGAAAGCAAAGGTAAGTTATTGTTTGATTTAAACAGTCAAATTAAAGAGAAAGTACAAAATATTCTCTTTATATTTAATATTATTTTATTCTTGCGACAGGAAATCAGACAACCAGTAAGCAAAGTAGAATTTGCTCTCAGGGCGAGAAAAATGCGATTGACTCTTTCGATTGTCAAATTAGCAGCATTTTTGTCAACGGTGAGATAATTTTAATTGGGATCATTCTCGTCGACTCTCGTTTTCAGATTGTGAAGACATCTGTGTTTCCAGGCTCAATTATTACTTTTTTTCAATTTGCACTTCTAATAAGAAAATAAGTTAAATGATTTTTTTATTATTATTTTATTATAAATTGCATAAGAAATTCTTTATTAAACTTACACAAAAGTATTTATCAACTTTCAATTTTAGACATGATTTTCAATTTTAGTACTGAAAAGGAAACTGCTAAGAATTCATTAAGAGGCACAAAAGATAAGCATCATTCAACATGCCTTAATTACCGAGCTCATTTTGAATGCTAATGACAGGATAGTATAGTTATATTTTAGAAATCAAGTTTTAAATCCAACTTATTCCATTCGGGGGGGGGGGGTTAGGACACAAAAGTCAGCATACAAATACTCTCAACTCCAGATCTAGAGCAGCGTCATATTGAAACAATCTGATACCCTCTCTATATCCCCTACTATCATCTCAATAGCCTCTTTGATATCCAGTTCTCATTTTGTTGGATACGAAATCCTACCTTTAAATCGCAGACGTCCTTTGTGATAGAGCCTCGTCTACTTCGTCTTTGTGAGAACAGCTACTAATTACGGTGTAGGCCGTTTGGATGAAGGACACTAAAATTACACCACCTTTAATGATTATTCGCGAACTGAGAAGTCACTGTGTGTGGAGAACATAAAATAAATAACCTTCCTACTTAAATTATAGCTGTGGGCAAAACGGAGCGACAGACTTGCCGTTCCTCGACTACCTATTTCCGAGAGATGTTTCGTAGCAAACTTCGTCGCGCGCTGTTGTTGTGAAAGGGAAATTCTTGTTTGTGCCAATGTCGGCGCGCTTGTTACCGATCCACTTGAGTGGGGAGTTGAGTTGCCAGATGTTAAAGCTGCTGCACTTTGTTTTTGGAATTAATGAATTGGAAAGATTTTTCCGAGTAAGGAATCGAAGTAATAAATTCTATATTGGCTTGAAAATCTTTCATTCTTATAATTTTTTTACCGGGTTATTTAAGATGATTCATTATTTTAAAAGTGTTCAAAATCTGGATTAAAAATAGCTTAAAGCCACTGTTAGATTTCTAAAATAAGAATTGTGAATCCTTTGTTCTCTCAAAATATACAATAATAAATTTTAACCAAAAGTCAATACATTACTTCATTGGTTCGAAATATTGTTGCATACTATTTTAAGATTGAGAAACAGTTTTCATTGCAAAAAAAAAGTTTAAAAACTCTTTTTGTAATCATTATTCTGATTATGTATTTTTATACTATCATCAACATAAAAATGCATACCTTTTGATTTTAGGACCCTTTTCAATCGAAAGTACTATACTTTAAAGTGTTGAATACTTTAGAACTTATTTATTTTTTCTTTACTTTTATGAATAGAGATACTCGAGTCTTACCGATGCCAAACGAAGAAAGTAATAATGCAAAGTAATTAATTGAAATTTTTATGAAAATACCAATAAATTTGCGATATGCTACTCGATGAAGAAATTGGTATGGTGCCACTTCAAAAACTGGCGGTAATAATGGAAAAATAAATATAATGTTTCCAAATCTAAGCTAAGTTATCTTCTTCCACATATGAACTATGAAAATGATTGAAATTCTTCTCAGCTCCACACAACTTTTACAAAGAATTGGTACAATATATATTTTATTTCATATATATCAACCCTCCTTTTATTTTGATTTAAATTAATTAATGTATGTCATATCGTAACTATCACAGATTAGCTTTCTGATGTAGAAAAAGAACACATTGCAAACCATTTGATTTTAAATTGTAGTGAATCTGTCTGTGTGTAGTGCTGGATAATTTCAGCTTTTCGGGCTGACCGATAGCAATTATCCATTTTTGATTTCATGCCGATATTTGACTCGAAATATTTTCACCTACTTTCTATTTTTCTTTTATCTTAATTCCCTCATAAAATACCTCATGAATAAAGAAAATTTATGAAAAAAACAGTACCGTCCTGTGTAATAATTTCTGTAATAAAAAAATTTTAGGAAGAATTCCTAAAATTTTGAATTAATCGTTCATTAAAGCACTTTTTTTTATAATTTTATTTAAGTAAGAAAATTTCACTTATGTTTGGTGATGCAGGTTAAAAGTAATTGAATTTACACTTAATCCCGATTCAGTATAATTTTCTAGTAGTATTCAGGTATTTGCTTGTGTACTAATTAAAATAACAGACATTATCTATTTTTTAAAAAGAGATATTTCTTGAATGTTTTTGAAAAATTATATCACGAAGAAAAAAATTCAAAAATTGATGTTTCCGATAATGCTAATATATATAATCCGATAATTGATGTTCTGATAAATATTAATTCATCTATTACACTTCAACTTTTATGCTGTTTTCTTGAGTTTATAATGATAAAAAGTTGTAATCAAAACCACACGAAATGGAACGATATTGTAATTTCACCTTCTAAAAATACTAACAGGCGACTGTGATTGGAATATGATCCTTATACATAAAAAAATCATAGAATAGGATTTATGCACCACGCATATATATTCTGCTTTTTTTCTTCTCTCCTTTCAATTTGTATTAATATTCATGGTGACAGAAATTTCTTAAATTCATAAGGCAATATATAGGGGAGACTGTACCTTGAATCACTTTTTCTATACTAAGATGAAAAACTAAGAATTTGCATTTTTATTTTTGTAATAGTTATCCTGTTTATGTAACATCTATTGAACTTCAGTTTTCTCTATTCATAAATAGTAAGATAAGGAAGGTTAATTAATAAAAAAGTTATAATTTCATGCAAAGTGATCCAAGGTATAATCCTTGGATCAAGCAAAGTGATCCAAGGATGATCTTGTTCCTCGGATCACACTCTCTTACTCTACTAAATAGAGCTCTTCTTCTTCCAGTGTAGTAACGAACATCATATTAGAATTTATGTTTCCCAGACTTCTTAAAAGCCTTCAGATGCCGAACTATTTCTGTAAATTTAACGTTAAACACTTTAAACGCCTCTCTAATTGAAATTTTCTCATATATATTTGGTTGCTATTTTATAGCTTCAGGATCAATATTTTCATGTTCCTCCCAATCTTACATCGTGGCATAGTAATATGATCTGTAATAGACCATGAAATTTAACTCTCTAATCCTGAGGCGACTTTTTTCTTCTAGTCTTTTTAAAACCGGGAGTTTTGGTTAGGAAGCGACATGAACTGGACTCTCCCAACCTGGGTGGTCATTTACCCCACCTCCTGTTATAACCTTCCCTTAAGGCGCACGGAAATGTATTGTGGTTGGCGAAGATAATTGGAACCCCTGCCGCGCTTATCTCCTAAGTGATCTCATAAGCTAACCTCCCCTCAAAAAGAGCCAACCGCCTCAGACCGGCCTTCATCGCTGTTGAAAAAAAAAATAGACCGCCCGGAACCGCCTCGCTCGTTATTAGAGGGTTAATATCATGTACCTCGGATCAGTGATCGGTACAGGAGGTGTTTGTGATCCATAGTACAGAGGTGTCAGTTTGCAGTCCTAACACGTGGTACCTTTTACTGGTTTTGTTCACACTTTTAAACAACATGAAGTTTTACTTACCAAATTATACTGCACGAACTGGAATATAGAGGAAATCCTTGAAAAAATCTTGAAGTTCGTAAATTAAGAAATATAATAATTTAAAAAGTTTGCTCTTTGCATAGAAAAAACAATTTCACAGATGCATTTATAAAAAAAGACACGAATGGTAAGCAACATGTTTCTGCTAAGAACTAGCGAGTATTGCTTGAGATAGTTCAACTGATTACTAAATCATGACAGTCCATACTGAGATAGGGATTAGTGTTCCAAGTTAAATTCAACTGTTCGCTACATGACGGCAGCCTAAGAGTGGAGAACCTATGGCCTTTTTGAGTTTCTTATACTGCGTTACCAGTTAGTTACAATTTCATTGAAATAATATACTTGTTTGCAATATATACGAATTTGAAGAACAATAAAATTTGAGATTCTGCTTGTGCGGCCTTCTGCTTAAGTGCCGAAGTTTAATGCGGCCTTTCAGTGAAAATGATTCCCCACCCTGTGCCAGCCCATACTGAGATAGGGATTAGTGATCCAAGGCACAATATGGATATATTGTGCCTTGGATATATTGAGTTTTGCCCAACTACTGAAATTTAATGAGGCCTTTCAGTGCAAAAAGTTTGCCCATCCCTGTGGCAGTCCATATGAGACGGGGGTTAGTGATCCAAGGCACAATATATTCAAGTTACAACTGACTCCCCTATTTACTTTTAAATTCAAAATTGGAGTGTACAAATTATTTAAAACAACTTAAGAATTATTGTATAGGATAGTTGTTACAGAATTGTATATAATTCAATAGTTATGCAATTGTGTAGAATTCAAAATAAGAAAGGAGAATTCCACCCCGACTGCAAGCAATGCACTCTCCTAAAAGAAAGTCTAGAAAATTATTTCTTAGGGATAGCGAACATTATCAGCGCCGCTGCCACGGATGATTTTTCAGAAGAAAAGCATTTTCGGAATTTCAGTGTGTTACTGTGACCACTGAATGATGGTGTTATATCCCTGCATACGCATTCTGTAATTGCGCAAGGTTCTTCATCGGTTGACGCGACAGTAAGACATATTCTACTTAACAGAAGAGTGCCACAATGTTACGCACTGGAGCTTTGGGGAAACTTAAAACATATCCTAAACCTAAACGTAAAACTTCCTGTTCACTTACTAAAAAAGCCCCTCAGCACAAAGAAAACAGCGACGACTGAATGATCCGCCATTACATAAATCCTACAAAGGAAAAAAATAACTACGATATAAACTTTTCCCATTGTCTACTCCGGATTTGACAGTCTAACGGTTATCTAGCCATAAACTCGGGAATCTCGCGACCCGCCATCTCCGGGTGAGACGAAAAGTATCCCGTGCGAGACTCACATAAGAAAGAAGAGACAAATCGCAATAAAAAGAATCCAATGTAAGTATGTCTTGCTGGCATCCATCGTTGGCTTGGAAACAAGCAACATCAAAAGTAATTTTCAGTCTCGCGTTCTAGAAGAGCCAAGATGAAACTCGCGCCAATACCTTAGGAAGACGAGGGGGCACATTCTCGGAGATCTTTCTATTATTTGTTAGGCGGCCTGTCATCGGGCGTAATAAACGCGGGCAGCGGCGTGTCCGGACATGATCCGGGGACGGCGCGCAAGTCTTTTGCTCATGTCTCTAGTAAGGTATTGACGAAATCCGAGAACGGAAATTTGTGTTCCAAAATTGGGAACATTTTGCAGTTATGTGTTTCGACTATGGCGTCAAAATAGCTGATAAATTATTTGACAGCCGATGCAAGGGGGTTTATTCTTATTCACATTTCCTCTTTTTCTTCAATCCCTGCACTTGAGATCTCAAATCGCAGGCATAAATATGAAAAAAATGTCCGGGTGCGGCGCGTAACTGCTAAGGGGATTGTGCCGAAATTGGAAGACGATTTTTATAGACCTTTAACCACCTATTTGGAAATCGAGGAATCACCTTGTGGCTCTTTAGGTATATCGAACTTTTGGAAATATTTTTCTGAGAAATTATTGCTGAAGAAGTTGAATTTGAGTTGCCATTCCCCATCCCCATTGAATGAAAATATTGTAAATAATTTAAATTGTTTTATTTATCTGTCCCTAAGTTTCAACCCCAATGTTAAATTCTATTTTGCATCGTTCTTTTAAAAACTATTATTTAAAAAAATATTTATTAATGGTTTATTAAAAAATATTTGTTTCAACTAATATTCACATTTTAAAAACGCTTCAGAGTGTAAGAGGGTTTTTTTGAATATTATAACATTGTGTATAAAAATATTTTATATGAAAAATAATAGTCGCGATATTATTTTCATCCCCAGTATATCAGCTAGTGGTTAATAAAGGATCAACGTTTTCAGACATGCAAATTATCTGAAATTTTTGGAACAATTGTTTTTTAAAAAATTATATTTTAATTGGGAGTTTTTGCTTATCTAACAAGCTTCTTTTAGAAAAAATAAATTATAATATTTTTCAGTAACTAAGCTTTCTGTGAAGCATATATATTGTTGCAAATGTCTATATGTGGGTGTATGGTGTAAACAGTCCAACACGCAGGATAATGGAGAATGAAGGTTTATTTATAAATATGCAGGAAAACACGTAGCACAGGTACAGGAAGCAATAGTTCTCGCACAGATTACCAATGTAAACAGACAACAATTCACAGGTAATAACAGTTCAGCACTTTGTTATCTAACAACACAAACAGTCAGCAAATGGCTAGTAACAGTAATAATTGCACTTTTAATAGCGCTCAGCTCACCAGCTTCCTAGCTACCACTGCGGAAGAATCTCTCAAGTCGTTCCCAATGGATCGACACACTTACCGCTGGGCGTCTAACAGCTAACTAGCTCGCACAGCGGATAGAACTCCAAAGACGTTCGCTCTCCAAGGCGATCCCAGTCTTCCAACACACACTCCGTCGTCCAAGCGCTCTCCTTATATAGTTTCCCCTGCAGGCCGTGACGTCACATGGAATGATCTAGCACATTCGTGGCGTATCTTCTCTCCTAACAGAGATATCGAGAAGATTCCAGCACCTTTGAGACCCCATATTTCGTCGCCAAAGTCGCCAAATTTGTCGCCAAGGCAGGGGTCCAGACGTGGCTGCTGTCCGTCATCTCATACTTACCCCTGTGAAACTCTCTTCCCAACCATAAGACTCACATTGCTGAGAAGCGACTTTCCATGTTTGTAACAATATCGATACAGAAAATCTGTTTTTTTCTTCAAAATCAGTTTTGAGTTTCAATTTCTTTCAGTTATTCCAATTAGAATGGGAACTGATCTTAAACTATTGCAGGACAAAGTACAATATTATATTTAAAAAATTAAAAATTTTAAAGGTAGAGTAAAATAAGAAATGTTCATATTCTATGTATTTTATTTATATATTTACATCGAATTTTCCTTTATAAATACACGCTATTAATACTGTGAAACTTATATCCGAGAAATAAAAAAAATATTTCAAAACAATTAATTTTTATATACTGCATATATCAGTGCTGTTCCATGAATTTATGTTTTGTATGTAAAAAAAAAACAAGATAGCCAAAGAAGATTCTGAAAATGTATTGATTAATTGAAAGGTAATAATTTGAAATTTCGGAAGTATTGTCATATGACAAGTTTCTTTGTTTCTTAAATTGTAACAGCTAAAGGCAAAGCAATATAAAATTTTTTCAACTCAAGAAATTTGCCTAAAATGTAAACATGACTTAAGATGTTAAATTTCAAGGGTATGTGCAGCTACAATATTCCAATTAAAATATTTTATTAAAAATGTAAATTAATGTAGATGAAATTTATGCTTTTGCTTATTAATGACGCATAATATTGTAAATATAAATTTCAAATTAATCTATGAAACATGTCACCTTCTTATCAAAGTATTGATATCATTTCTATTTTATACTTTCTGATTTTGAGTCTTTAATTTTACAAAAATCCATAGACACTTATTCAATTCAACACTTGAGCGATAATTCCACGATAACAGGAAAAACAATCTCGCAAGCAATAATAAATCCCTTAAATCTGAAGAAATTAAAGCAGAAGGAAGGAAAAAAAAATCAAAGTTCGATCGCTTAATTTCCGCGAATTACAGTAAAGCTTTTACTTGACAAGTATTGCGTTTTCTCTCCAAGAATTATTTCCTACTTTTTCTTCGTTAATATTCTTGGAAACGATAACTTATAATCTTCGGACACTAACGATTGCGAGTAATTAACAAAATACCAGTTATAAGGCTCATAATTCACTACGCAGGCACATTTATTTTCTAAACCTTACCGACAAACAGCCAGGGTGTTGGGTTGAAACCGGAGATTATAATTGGTCATAAAGACCGAAGGAAGATGCAAAAGCGGTCTTTGTTGTGGAGTAACATCTTAATCAATTTTATCCAGACTTTATTTAGCACTGATGTTTCCAAAAGACTTTCCCTAATTAAAACTTATCACTGCAGAATTTTTATAGTGTCTGGCACCGTAAAATTAAAAACGGAAGATGTTCTATCGGCTCCGATATCTTATACCATGTAAGGTCGAGAAAGGCAGTAAAGAGCGTAAGGAAACTTGTTATCGTTTTAATTAGCTATAATAGTTCTGATTAAAGTGCGATGGCCGAGAAAACTGAGAGATAAGGAAAATTACTGATTAAATATTTTGTGTCAATTTATAACAATGTCTTCGCCGTTTCCTTTAATTGTTCAAAAGAATTTCATCATTTTTAAAGGAAGGATACTTGTATGTTTACAAATGTTTTTAAGCGGCATATTTAGAATTATTTTCACACCATTTTAGATGCTAATAAAAAATGAAAAATTTGCGTCTCGAAACGACATCAGCGACTACTCTTGGCTTCCTCATATAATTATATAATATGGAATGTTTTATGTTTAGCTTCCTTTTCCGGGGAGGGGCACCGAGAGTTCACAGATGAGTGGCCGTCGGTTAAGTAAGCTGGCACTCGCTACCCCTGGGGG
>BGPR01046910.1:0-11926 GCA_013235015.1 Araneus ventricosus
TAAAATGTGGGGGACGTCAATTCCACAGCGGTGTTTTCTGACGCGTCGACAATCCTTACTCGCACCTTGTCATCGCGTTGATTTACGTTGACGGAGAGAAAGGGGTCTATGGGCCACTGCTGAACTATTTTCTGCTCAATGACACGTCGCCTCTTGACCGGCACTTCGGATTGAGAATTCATGCTGGGTAGACAGGAGACGTCTTCACAAATCGGTAAAATCAGTGGAAGTGGAATTGGCGTACCTTTGCAGGTTCGTTCTCAGATGCAAGTTGGAGTGATATGCGTTATCAATGATGACGTGGCGGTTGGTGAACTGTTATCAGCACTTTACTACGATTGGTGAGATTTTATCACACCTTCTATGATTGCTTGATGAGTTATCATGCTTTTCGCCGATTGGTTTATCGATTTGCAAAGACCACCCCTACTATCTTTAAATTTGGCTGCTCATTCCTCTTTTTACTCAGTTAGTCAGTTTGTACTCACAACTTACTATAGATCAACAACGAGTTTCTTCTATGGATCAACGACGAGTTTCTTTTTCTTCTATGGATAGTGATCAGGGAGAAGTAAGTAAAATTCTTTTCGTTATTGCGATTCAATTGTAATACATAATAATGATATAATATTTATAATTATATTTATAATTCTTTTTCTTCATATTCTTTTCTTTAGTTTGATGATTTTGCTACCCCTGCATGCAACGAGGCGATGAATACTGCTGAATTGCAGTCAGAGTGGAAAATTGACACCCCAGTTTGGGACGAAGCGCCAAGCACTTCTTCCGGTCAACGTGGGCTAGCGTCTCCTGAGAAACATGTAGATCAGCGAGGAGTTTATTCTATGGACAGCGATCAAGGAGAAGTAAGTAAAATTCTTTTTGTTATTTTGATTCAATTGTAACACATAATAATAATATAATTGTATTTATAATTATATTTATAATTGTTTTACTTCATATTCTTTTCTTTAGTTTGATGATTTTGCTACCCCTACATGCAACGAGACAATGAATGCTGCTGAATTGCAGTCAGAGTGGAAAATTGACAACCCAGTTTGGGACGAAGCGCCAAGCACTTCTTCAGGTTATCGTGGACCAGCGTCTCCTGAGATGCGTAGCCAACACTTTGTAAGTATACTTTTACTTTGGGGTTGGGTATCTTTCCTATAAGCGGTAATGTGAAAACTGATTTTTTTTTCTTTTGTAGGTTTGTCCTACGTGCTCAAAATCGTTCGCTTGGAAAAACTCTCTTACTAAACATATGAAAACTCATACTGGTGAAAACCTATTCAGATGTAGAATTTGCAATAAAGTTTTTGGTCGAAATGATAATTTGAATCGCCATATGAGAATTCATGCTAGTGAAATTGGTGACGAAACGATTGCTCCAAAGGGTAATTTAAATCAAGATGTGGAAATTCATTCAAAGGAAAACGATTTTAAATGCGACATTTGCGACAAAACTTTCGGACGAAAAGATAATTTGAAAGATCATATGAAAACTCATTCCAAGGAAAATGATTTTAAATGTGATATTTGCGATAGATCCTTCCAGCGAAAACTATTTTGCCATGCATATGCAAAAACATCAGGAGAAAAAGTATGATTGCAGAAAATGTGACCGCTCCTTTATATCTCTTCAACATCTAAATCAACATGTAAGGGCCAGTCATCCTGAAATCAAATTGACAAGCGTGAAGAGAGGAGCTGCTTCCACCCTGGAGGGGAACTCTAAGCGTGTTAGAAGGGAGGGAGGAGCCCTTAATACTTTCACCTCCACCTTTTTCCAACCCACGGAGAATAGTAAGAAAGACTTTTTGTTATTCTTTGACGAAATCACCCCTCAATTGAAGGAGAAGATAGAAGAGGAAATTCAGGAGAAAGGGGCGGTCAAATGGTACGGGGTTGTTAAAACCGTGTTTAAACGTGAAAGCGAAGATGGGGGAGAAGAAAGAGTGACTCCTTACTTTAGAATCAATGTTCAAATAGAACTAGTTAGCGACACAGTAGGAGATCATGTTCCAGTATCCTTTATCAAGATATTAAAAGCTGTCGACGAATTTATCCGGCGCGGCTCAGGGTGGATTCTTGATAAAATTGTTCACTTTGAGCTGTGCGTCGCTAAATATCAACCGCTACGAGCCAGCAGTTATATCATCCTCCCCAAAAAGCTGGCAGATAAGAAGGCGGTCTTAAATATTCAGAATGAGGACCAGAAATGCCTTGTTTGGTGCTTGATCTCCCATAAGTTGAACATTCTAGCACATGATAGTTATCGTGTATCACACTACACTCCCCATGAGCAGGAGATAAAACTAGACGGCATGGAATGCCCCGTACCATTGAATAAAATTCCCATTGTAGAGCGACTCAACAATCTACGTATAAATGTGTTTGGTTACGAGGAGAATGAGGTGTTCCCACTTTATGTCCCCAAGCGTGTGGATGAAGAATGTGTCAACTTGCTGCTTATCGCTAACGAGGAAACGCAGCATTACTGCCTGATAAGAAACATGTCTAGACTCCTTGGAGACCTGACAAAACATAATGGCAAACATCATTACTGTTATCGTTGTCTTCATCGATTCGCCAAGGACGAAATATTGAAAGAGCATCTTCAATATTGTAGTGAACACTCTCCTCAACATATCAAGATGCCTGAGAAGGGGGAAAATTTTATCAAATTTCAGAACGTGCATTATCAACATCCTCTTCCCTATATCATTTATGCGGATTTTGAGTCGCTCATTGTGAAAGAGGTGCATACGTCTGGAAATACTGAGATCATAGCTCGACATGAAGCCTGTGGATATGCCTACGTTATAATTGGACCAGATGGAAGAAGTGTGAAGCCGATTTCGGTATACAGAGGAGAAAATGCTGTGAAACATTTTATGGAAAATATTTTGAAGGAGAAGGAAGAACTGGCGGCAAAATTAACATCTATTGTACCCATAAGTATGACTCCTCAGGATGAATTGGATTTCCGGTCAGCAACGCACTGTTCCATCTGTAAAAAGGCACTGAAGGGTGAGGGACCATGACCATCAGACTGGAAGATATCGGGCAGCCCTTCACTCTAGCTGCAACCTTAAATTCAGACTGTCGAAGAAGATTCCTGTCGTTTTCCACAATTTGAAAAATTATGACGGGCATTTGATAATGCAAGAAATTGGCAAGTTGAAGGATTATGAAATCTCAGTTGTTCCAACTACTATGGAAAAATATGTGACATTCTCTCTATCAAAGAGATATCATAAATTTAAAGTTTCCCTAAATTTTGTTGACAGCTTTCAATTCCTTAGTACCTCATTAGAAAAACTAGTACAAAATTTAACTCCCGATAAATTTAATATTTTAAATGAAAATTTCCCTCATCATAATATTTCCTTCCTACTGAGAAAGGGTGTTTATCCCTATGAATACATGGATTCACATCAAAAGTTTGACGAAGAAAGACTGCAACCTATCGACTCTTTTGAAAGTACCCTCACTGGCAGTGGCATCAGTGATGAGGATTATCGTCATGCCCAAACAGTATGGAATTATTTCAATTTGAAGAACATGGGCGAATATCACGACCTCTATGTAAAATGTGATGTCCTTCAACTTGCCGATGTTTTCGAAAATTTTCGAAAACTATGCCAGCATTATTATGGATTGGATTGTGTGCACCTCTTCACGGCACCCGGACTTGCATGGCAAAGCAGTTTGAAAATGACCGATCAGCCACTCGAATTATTTACGGATATAAACATGCACATGTTTGTTGAGAAAGGAATCCGAGGAGGAATATCTGTTATCACCAAACGATTTTCTCAAGCAAACAACAAGTACCTCCCCAACTTTGATGCAAGCAAGAGCATCAAACATATCATTTACCTAGATTGCAACAATTTATACGGAGCCTCCATGGTCGAGTCGTTGCCCTATGGGGGATTTGAATGGATTTCAGCGGACGTGACACTCGACTGGATTCAGTCAATTCCACAGGATAGCTCTGAGGGCTATATTTTCGAAGTGGATTTGAAGTATCCTGAAGAGCTTCACGATCTCCACAATGATTATCCCTTAGCTCCTGAGAAGATGGATATCAAGTTTGAAGATTTGTCTGAGTTCTCGAAGGCAGTTTTAAATGGAATGAAGTATACACCGTCAACTAAACTAGTACCTAATTTGAAGGATAAGAAGAACTATATCACCTACTACAAAAATCTACAGTTTTATTTATAACATGGCTTAAAATTGGAAAAAGTGCATAAAATTTTAAAATTTCAACAGAAACCTTGGCTCAAGAAATATATTATGTTCAATACTGAACTGCGCAAAAATAGCAAGTCTGCCTTTGAGAAGGACTTCTTCAAACTTATGAACAACAGCGTATATGGGAAGACCATGGAGAACATCCGAAACCGTGCGGATGTGCAACTGGTAAATGACGAGAAGAAGGCCCAGAAGTTAGTTGCTGCCCCTACCTTCAAAAGATTTAAAATCTTTGATAATGAGTTGGTAGGGGTAGAACGTATTAAAAAGTGCTTGACTCTAGATAAGCCTATATACGTAGGTTTTGTCATTCTAGAGCTAAGTAAACTTATCATGTATAATTTTCATTATAACGTCATGAAGAAGGAATATGGGGTCAAAGCCGAACTTCTCTTCACGGATAAGGATTCACTGACTTATGAGGTGGAAACTGAGGATATTTATGAGGACATGTCCCGCCATATGGACATATACGATACATCTGATTATCCCAGGGATCACTTTTTATTCAGTGAGTCCAATAAGAAGAAGATTGGATGCTTTAAAGATGAATTGCATTCGAAACCAATCTATGAATTTATTGGTCTTCGACCGAAAATGTATTCTATCAAATCAGAACGTGGAGAGAAGAAGACAGCAAAAGGAGTGGCTCGATCGGTCGTTGAGAGAAATGTAAGACACGAAGATTATAGAAGATGCAGAGAAGAGCTAAAATCAACTAGAGAAATTCAGCATCGGATTCAGAGTGAGAATCATAAATTGAAGACAGTCAAGGTGAACGAAATTGCTTTGTGTGCATTTGATGACAAGCGTTATTTATTAGATGATAAAGTTCATACGCTTGCACATGGGCATTATAAAATCTGATAGGCGATAAGGATGAATTGAGGCGGCAAGCTTTGCTTGTCGGGTGGTGGCGGGCTCAATTCAAAAATTAAATATTTTCTCTCAACTATGTCATTAAAAATAATTTTAGCATTTTATATGCTGATGAGAACGAATTGGGGCGGCAAGCCTTGCTTGTCGGGTGGTGGTGGGCTCAATTCGAAAAAAAAAAAAAATTAAATATTTTTTCTTTCAACTAAGTCATTAAAAAAAATTAATTTTATCATTTTATATGCTGATGAATTATGCATTAGAATTCTTAGCAATAGATTATAAGATTTAATTATGATTATCAAACACGGTTTTTATCTCTCCCTTTCAATTTGAGAGTCTTCATGCGACTGAAAAAGTAAGTTCGGGAACATGCTAAGTGATCTTTGATAAAATTCTGTGAGAGAAATTTTCAAAGTTTAAAAAGTGCGATAGAAAATAATTAATTCTTATCTAAAAAAGAGCGATTGGTAGCTTATGTTTAAAATCATGTTAAAATTATTTAATGTGCAAGTTTAAGACTATCATGTTTATATTTAAATGTTTTATTTTAATGCATGATAAGTTATCATTGATAAAATTCTGTGAGAGACAGATTATTAGTAGAAGGATGTTGAAAAAAACCAAGTCCCTAAAAACATTTCCAAAATTTTTCAATGTTCGAAAGGCAGATAGAAAAAATAATTAATTCCTTATCGAGAAGTGGTTGGTGGCTTGGGCTTAATTTGTTAAGTTCGAACCCACCCTTAAACAAGTTGAAATAAAAACACGAAAAATAAAATACGCAAAATAATTATTTTAAAAAAATATTATCACCACTAGATTTCAGCATGAGTATTTGACCACGGTTATCAAAGATTAATATTTCTAATTGATAATAATTAATAACAGAAGGAAGCAAGACAAGAAATCCCAAGTCCCTAAAAACATTTCCAAAAATTTTTCAAAGATCCAAAGACCGATAACAAAAATAAATCCATATCTCAAGTCCTAATCTTGAATCGTTATCTTGAAAATCCCTTATCTGGAAAATTCCTTATCTGAGAAGTGATAGGGAAGGGAGGGGGAGGAGAGAGCCTCCAGAGCCTCCTGAATCCCTTGATGTGGCTGAACTCTCATTTTCTATCTACTTCCGTTCTTGGGTTTCAAGCTACAACTCTGCCAATTTTCAATTTTCATCCAAATCGGTTTTGTAGTTTGGTCGTGAAAGCTTAACAAACAGACAGACAGACACACTTTCGCATTTATTATATTATTAAGGATATACAGCTTAATTTGTATGAAAATTTAAGCATTTTTGACGATGTAATCGCGCTTTTTCTGATTTTCCCTTAATTTTTGAAAATCGGTGCAATTTGTTGAATTGCTTAGCAATACTTTACAATTTCTGAATTTTCTAAATTTAATACGTCTTGCCAGAAATTTGCATTTGATTTTGTTTGTTTGTACTTTCACCAGAGTCATGTAATTCTATTTGAAGTAGGTAATTTCGGGAGATATGCCGCATATTTTTTTGAAGTTGCGTATAAAATCCCATGGTGCACATAAAATAAAATAAATTATGCTGTGCTATTTAATGTTAAATATACAACATGTGTACTACGACAAAAAATATAAAAAAATAATTAATATTTTTTAACTATTTTTTTCTAAAACATTACACTGCGGCGCGTCACCCGTACATTCAGGGTGAGACGCCGCACTTGTGCGGGAGTTATGCCACGCCTGGCATAAGAACAGAATGAAATAATAAATAAAAATATTCAAACAAATATTCATATCTGGACTATAATTAGCTATGTAATAACAAACTAAATGAGTACAATAAAACGTACTAGTAGGTTCAAATCAATATTAGTCTGCCTGCATAGTTCACTACTAAAATTATCGACTTATTTTTTAAAGATTGAATTTTAATTGTTATTTCAGCAACAACGTAACATCAGTGTATTAGAGAGGGAAAAGAAAAAAAGTAAAATAGTGTTTACATTGTTTTATTTGTTAATAGACCTGTTTTTTCGACCGCTATCTACACAAAAAGTGTCGAAAATAGTACAATCTTCATGTAACCATATTTGACACATGATGCAACGAAGCCAATCACACTTCCTCTTAGTTTTGTAGTAGTTTTCAGAACATTCCTTGCAAAGAATGTCTACATCACATGTGTGACCCAACTGTTCATTGTTATCATCTTGACTTGCATCTTTCTTCGCCTTCTTACTTTTTATTTTTCCCCTTTGGTGTAATAAACTCGATACTGTTTGAACATTCATCAATGTCTGATGAACTGTCATGGGATCCTCCACCTGATTCAAAATTAAATTTTTCTTGGTAGTTTTGACATCTTTTTTATTAATTTTCTTACATTTTTGGAATCATTTCTCTAAATTTGCTTTAAGCGCATTCCTATTGTCAATAGAGGTTACTGCTGCTTTCTTAATTCTGTGCTTTGCTGTCACCTGGCTAAGTCTCGGAATAGGAGAGATTTTATGTAGGTGTTTGGTAGGTGATGGTGGTTTTGCACTGCTAGTTCCAGGTTCTGCAGGCTGTGAATTGATTTGAGGTGTGTTGATTAGTACTTCACTTGATGAATTTTCCTCCTCTTGTGTCGTGTTTTCTGGTACGGGCACTTCACTATCCGCTAATGCAAAAAACAATTGATCTGGGAGAGCGTTGTTCTTAAAAGGGAAGATGCCAGTGACCTTAAAGCCCCTAGTAGTGTTGCCAACAGTTGCCGATTTGTTCCAAGCATCGCAGATTATTAAAGACCCTACCTGATACCGAGTCAATTTGCGCCCAACATGCAGCTCAACCCAAGTAAGTGTTCAGTAACATAAAATTCAGTAACATAAGAAAATAAGACACGTATAGATAAATTTCAATTTTATTAATCGCGGCATCCCGTACAAAAGAAACAGAGGCGTTTACACCGGATCGCAGTGCGGCATGTATCCCATTTTGTACGGTACAGACGCCGCACATGATAGTTGCCTGCTCTCGCAAAGGAAAATGGCGTACCCATACACACAGTACTCTATACAGACTCTACACTTAGTTTTGACTTCCAAATCATGCATGGATTTAGTAATTAGCGCATAAAAAGTATTTAAGAATTAGATGTTTAAAAGTTTGGACAGTGAAATCATGCGTTTACCTCAAAATAACGATTGTACAGCTAGAAGTAATCATCGAATTGGGATTCATGCTATAAACTGGTTAATGAAATTTCATTGCGCACCTATACTGCTCGTCTGACTGTCATCTATCGATAATTACAAGAAATACAAGGTGTGCGGCATCTATCCCGGATGCGGCGACTCCCCCGGAGTTACCATATATGTAGTCGTGAATACTTATTACTGCTTATGAAACCAAATTTTAATCTATTATACATGAAACAGCACTCATTTGAGAATTCTATATTCCATCTCTAAAAGTTAATGAAAAGCATAAAGCGAAGTGGATTGCAAAAATTATAGCACCGCACAAATGAAACTTTTAGTGCAATTCGACTTACCAATCGTTCTGTTTCTACTCGAAAAAGTAGAAACATTTTATTTTAATCATTTTTTTGCGTTTTGGTCTGAAATTTATAATTGATTATTATAAATATTAGCTGCTCTTAAAATGATTTTTTTCTCTAATTCACTACCAGGGGGCACCACGCATATGGAAATAATATTTAATTATATTAATCGATTAATTGATAATAATGATATGAAAATATTATATTGTCTTCGAAAACACACAATTGTGCATGAATTCAAAACTCTAGAAGTGAGAGAAAAATCGATTGAAAAATTGCATCTTTACAAGTATGAAACATGTCAAGTTGAATAAAAGTGTGCAAAAGCTAAGCTGCTCTGATGGCGTTTATCTAGAAGCAGTTCAACCGGCTTTGGTAGAATAACCAACAGCAAAATATCCTATGACACAAAACGAATATAACAAATTTTCTGTTTAATCAGTTTCAAATTTAGTAGTTTATTGATGTTTCTTAACCGATAGAAAATAGCTAATGTTTTAAATATTTAGCTATTTGATGCGAGGTACAATCATTTGATTTTAAACCGATTATTTTGTAACGTTTTTTTTATACAATTCGTAAGTCTTGTCAAATATTGTATCAATTATCCAACTTTGTGACTCCAAGTACTTAAAGTTTTTAAAAATTAATATGCAGATCACGTTTCTTATATGCTTTGCTTACTTTAGTCTTAAGAATTTAACTGATAAATATAATTACTTTGTGCAAATTGCCTCCCTCATTTGGGCGCTCAAACGCACTTTTCCTCATTAAAATGTTCACATTCTCTTCAGAAACGGCAAATGATTCTATCAACGGTTTTTTCTCGCGTTAATAGATATAAAATACGTTTTCACATCACTATACACTGAAGAGCCAGAAAAACTGAACAACTTCTTAATATCGTGTCGGGCCCCCACGAGCACGCAGAAGTGACGCAAAACGACGTGGCATGAACTCGACTGGTGTCTGAAGGTATCCTGGAGGAAATTCACACCATGAATCCTGCAGGGCAGTCAACAAATCCATAGGAGTGCGAGGTGGTGGAGATCTCTTCTCAACAGCATGTAGCAAGGCATCCCGGATGCATATAGGCATACTGTACTCGAGCAGAGCACCATTGTAACTTTGGAGGGCTCTGATTGGACAAGTGAATCTGACGTAGCTATGCTTTGCTTGTTTGTTTATCTCTGACCACGCCCTGACTGATTCTTTCAACTAGCGATAGCGAAATGTTCTTTGTGTAATACCCATGGCTATTCAGAATTCTAATCTTCCCCCTTCTTTTGTAAACGAAGTTGTTAAAATCGTTGAAGATGAAACCATCGTTCGAAGCAACTTTAAAAGTGTTTCCGATGTGTATTCATGGAGAGAAGAATATGGAAGAACATCGGACACGAAATTGAATCTTCGGTCTTCTAGACTATCTAGAACAAAGCTTGTGTGCAGGTAAGTAGGAATAATTATTTCAAATCATTATCTTTTAGACGATGTAAGTTGTAATTTGTAATCCTATATCAGGCATTATTTCAATACTTATATTTATCATGGTTTAAGTTAACTATTAAAATATGAATTTTAATGTTTCAGATCTGAATGAAGCAAATCTAACGACATTAAATCAGGAAGAAGAAAGATTCCCCTTTTGAAAGCAAATTCAAGCAATATCTTGGAGAAAAAATTAGTATATTTAGAGTTTTAAGTACTATAAATATATATATAAGATACGCGTGTCTCACTGTTGATGCGATGTGCAGAAGAGTGTCGTCAGATTCGTTTGTCCAATCAGAGCCCTCCAAAGTTACAATGGTGCTCTGCTCGAGTACAGAATGCCTATATGCATCCCGGATATCTTCAATAATGTTCACCTCTGGGGATTTAGGTGGCCAATGGAAGTGTCTAAAGTCAGAAGAGTGTTAATTGGAGCCACTTGGTAGCAACTCTGGACGCGTGGGATGTCGCATTGTCCTGCTGGAATTGTCCCAATCCGTCGGAATGCACAATGGACATGAATGAGTACAGGTGATCGGACAGGATGCCTGTCATGTCGTCGGTACATGTCACCTGTCAGAGTCGTCTCTAGACGTATCGGGGTCCCATATCACGCCAACTGCACACGTCCCATACCATCACAGAGGCTCCACCAGATTGAATAGTCCCCTATTGACAAACACGGTCTATGGATTAATGATGTTGTCTCCATACTCGTACACGTGCATCCGTCCGATACAGTTGGAAACGAGACTCGTCAGTCCAGGTAACGTGTTTCCAGTCATCAACAGTCCAATGGTAGTGTTGTCGGGCCCAGGAGAGGAGTAAAGCTTTGTGCAGTGCAGTCAACAACGGTACACGAGTGGGCCTTCGGCTCTGAGAGCCTATATTAATGACGGTCCGTTGAACAGTTCGCACACTGACACTTGTAGATGCCCCATCATTGAAAGCCGCGGCAATTTAAGGAAGTATTGTACGTCTGTCTCGTTTAAGGATTCGCGTCTGACGTCAATGGTCCAGTTTTTTCAATGTCTTTTTTCCGGCCGCACCTATGGCGGAAATTTGATGTTTTACCGGATACCCAATATTCACGGTACACTCATGAAATGGTCGTACGCGAAAATCCAAATTTCATCGCTACTTCGGAGATGCTATGTCCCATCTCTCGTGCGCCGACTATAACGCCACTTTCAAAGTCACTTAAATCTTGAAAACATGCCATTGCAGCAGCAGGAACCGATCTAATACATTTGTCAGACATCTGTTGTCTTATATAGGCGTTGCCGACAGCATCGAGTTACGATGATTTGTTGCATATCTCCGTTATTTGCATATGCACGCCTGTACCAGTTTTTCTGGCTCTTCAGTGTATATTTTTGGATTATCGTATTAACAATAAATTTAGTAACGAAACAAATCTGTTCAACTACTTTTCCCACCATTTTATATAACGGGCATGATTTTGAATGACATTAGATTAGATGTCAGTTAGACACTGTATACTGTTACTTTATTGACGTTCTTAATTCTATCAAATGAATGAAATCTAATTCATTTCGTAATATACAATGTTTAGCTATCGGTATGCACAGAGTTCATCTATGGATAATGAAACGAATGCTAAAGGTGTGGTTTAAAGATAAAAAACCAATGCGTGTAAAGGTTGACCTTTAAGGTAAACGTTGATTTTGAAGGAAAGATAAAATAAAGAATTCAGCTTTCAGAGAAAGAATAATACGATAAATAATGTATGTAAAAACCTTT
>BGPR01046911.1:0-11926 GCA_013235015.1 Araneus ventricosus
ATTTAATATACCTCCAGCGCGGGGAATAAAACGAAACTGGAGTTTAAGAAAAGTGATTTTGGAATACATTAAGACTTTAAAATATATAATATTAGAATTGAAAGTAAAATTAATTAAGATTATTACACACACATATATATATTGAATTTGTTATAATGTGAATATATATATATATATATTGAATGTGTTGTATTCTGTTGAGGATAAGTAGAGACACTGATTATTTAATGTTTAATGAAAAGTATGGGTATTTTATTGATTGATATATTTACTGTTTTTAGTGCAATATATTGTTGTATTACATATTTTTTTCCTGAATTTTAGTCCTATCTATATAGTTATGTTTTATTGTTAGGGTTAGTGTATTACTTTTCTTTCTAAATTCTTTCATTTTAGGGTTGAAAACTCCATATACTTGGATTGACTTTTTCAATACTTTTAATAACAACAGAGTTTTTTACTTGTTGACATATAAATGTTTATACTTAATTTTTTGTTCATGGTATCCATAGTATTTTCAATTCTTTAGATTTGGTTTTAAATTTGGTTGTATTGTTCAAATAATGACTTTTTAGTTTAGGATTTGCTTCCTGATATGTCTTGTTTACTTTGTTTCTGTATGATCATATATATATATATATATATAAACTTAGAAACACAAGATAAAAACTCAAAAACAATCAAGACACAATGGCAAAAAATAGATAAAAACCAAAATGAAATTGAAAAATATCATAGCGAGCCGCTCGTCAGGAAGAGAAGCTCGCTCATGGTATTAATTTGTGCTTTTTTCTGCTAACGACAAACGAAATCCGTTAAAAAATGCCGCCATCCCCTCTAAAAGCACAAGACAATTAAAATGGAAGAATTCTTGAATAAAAGATAGAAATACATTTAAGAGATTTCAAAAGAATCAGAAACAAAATCCAGATGAAGACCACAGAATAAAATAAATGAAGCAACAACAAACATATATATATATATATATATATATATATATATATATATGTATAAGTTTTTGAGTTTTTTTGTCTTATGTTTCTAGTTTGTTTTGATATATACATATATATATATATATATATATTATAGAATCATCAAGGGACAGCACACATAAAACCCCAAGGACACACCACAGGACGTAACACAACACCAAAGCAAAAGAAAACGAATTATATAATGTTCCAGAAGGAATTGTGGTATGTACCAGGTGTATGACATTGTTTCTACCCCTCCTCATCATATTTTGCATTAAAAGTGTCACACAAGCAGTGTGGTTTTACTCCATGGCACCCCTTAAAACTGGCCCCGGGTCATATATACCCCCTTTTCCCCAGTCGCTATGATACTGCTTATGTCACCAAAGAAGATTACAAACGTAAAATTTTATGCTCTTTCCTTGAGTATTGGAATTACTTAGTGTTGTTGGGAGATCAGTCAATCGGAGAAAATAAGGGGTGATCGTAAAGTTTCACTGCTTATTTACCGATCCCTAAAGGGCAATGTATAGCAGGTTATAATTAAACCCCCAGAATTAAAGTTTTATCTGACGTAGACTAGCTATCTCTGACAGAGGAAATGCCCCATCTTTCGATAAAAGGAACACAATAGCAGTATTACAAAATATTGCGTTAATCTTTCTGCAAATCTAAACTCGTTCTGAAGTTAACGGGCTTGCTGTTAAAATTATAGTTTAATTTCAATTTTTATTTTATATTCACTAATATATATAATACAAATTGTTAACTTTGTATTTAGTATTTAAAAATAACATCTTCTTATTTCTTTCTTTTTGAGCTATGTTGTGTTCCAGCAATAGAATAAATTTAATTAAAAAGTTTTTTAAAACACGCTTTTATTAAGGATTGAATATCTAAAAAGATAGAAAATAATAGGAGCTATTTTATGGAGTACGCAAGTGTAGCATCATCCAGGAAAAAATTGCGAAGTACAAAATAAATACTGATAAAGAGAACTTTTAATTGTGGAAGAGTCAAAAATACAAAAATAATAGCAGACAACGATAAGAAGTAAGAATCTGGTGGATGACTTGATCAGAGGCCATTCATCCATGCAGATTCAAAACTAGAATAGGTTTTCTGTAGAGGAAAAAGACTTTAAGGTCTGATATTTAATATCCTCTAAGACCTGAACCCATTCCGGAATATATTGGAAATAAAACATTTATCCACAAAGAAGAAATTAAAAACAGTCTTTTAAACAATTCAGTTTTTGATTCTTGCAACTATAGTTTATTGGAATTTATGTTGTAAAGCATATGAAGTATAATTCGCTTAATCTGAATTATTCATGCAATGATTTGTCATATTTTCATGAATGTTTATATTAGTGTTTAATGGGGTTTTTCAGCGTGATTCACATGAACTCTAGATTTTTGTAAATTATTTTGCTTGCAAAGTTAAATTAAGATACGGATAGATGAAATTTCAAATATTCTCTTAAGACAAGATTATATTACTTAGAGAGTAAACCTTCTTACAAATTTAATACATTAGAAAGAAAAACATTTATCCACAAAGAAGAAATTAAAAACTTAAGAATTAAAACTTAATTAGAAACTTAAGAATTAAAACTTACTTTGTGGATAAACGTTTTTATTTCCAATATATTCTGGAATGGGTTCAGGCCTTAGAGGATATTAAATTCAGACCTTAAAGTCCTCTACAGAAAACCTATTCTAGTTTTGAATCTGCATGGATGAATGGCCTCTGAAGAAGTCATCCACCGGATTCTTACTTCTTATCGTTGTCTGCTATTATTTTTGTATTTTTAACTCTTCCACAAATAAAAGTGCTCTTTATTAGTATTTATATTTATTTTGTACGCTTTTATTAATGTACTAAGCAGAAGATTTTTTATTTAATTGCATTCGTTTCTTTGATATTTAATTTACGATTCATTATTATAAATTTTTTGAATCCTGAAACTTTTTTTCAACTCACTTCCAGGTTAATAAGATTCCATTTGTTAATAAGAAAATCTTGTATAGCAAGTAAAACGAAAATCAAGTATAAAGTTTAAACTTAACCAAGTAGAACGAAATCTTTTCTGCATAATCTGGATAAATATTGACTTTTCTGTCATGCAAACGTTCTCTCAAGTTTAATTACATCGCAAATCATTCTAATAAACAAAAATAATTATTTAATAAGTGATTTCCATTAAGGCGCTACGTGTTTTTATTTTACAATTATTGAACGTCACTGTAATTTATTAGCTTTCCCACAAAATATTTCGTACATTTTTAGTACATAATTATCGGACATGTTTGAAGTTCATTTCGATATTTAAAAGGCGATTAATTTTTTATTACTGTTGCTCTTAGTAAAACCTATGAAAGAAAAGCCTCTAAAAGTTAAGAATTATTGTGAAGCTTGAAATTTTTTCATCGATTTAATAGTAAATATGGCGTCGTAAATTCTAGAACTTTTCTTCCTCTACTTCAAATAATCGTTTGCACACCTCATCAGTTGTTTATTTAACATTTTTGCGATGATAAACACTTCAATGTTGTTAACAACACTACACCGCGGTGTTTATGAAAATAAAGAACTTAATAGAAGTGTTTATTCAATTTTTCAAAGAAAAGTTAGTTGAAAAAAAGGGGAAATTGAATTCCGATAACGTAATTATTTAAGTATCAAAAAACCATAAGTTTGCTGATGTCGTATTATCGTTTTATAATTATTCATATTCATTTAAAAAAATGAATTAACTTGAATGGTCTATCTCCCAGCTTATGTAATATATATTTTCATAAAAGATCGGAAAATCACTTTATTTAATTTTGAGTTCGCTACCGTCTGTTGTCTTTCCTCATTCATAAAGAGTTTCTTACATAGTTTAAAAAACTTCAATAAATCGAATTTTTCGAAATTTAAAGCCTTTTATGAAAGGGGAAACTTTTTCCTCGAAGAGTGTATTTGTGCAAATGTTTTAGTTGGCGATTTTTAGTGTTGACTTGCTGCCATTAATGAATAAAAATAAGAAATATTCAATGATTGCGCTGCTCAGAAATAGCTATTGAGATTTAAAACCTACTGACAAAATTGGAAATATTGGGAAGTCTACAGTATTGAGTACTGGCCAAGGTGCCGCTTTTTTATCTAGATAACCCTTTGTATTTAATTTTATTATATTATCTATATTATATTTATTTATACTACTTTTGTTATTTTATATATAATATACATTGTTGTTTATATTTATCATTTTCTACTTCTTTTTGTTATTTATATATTCCAAGCATTATATATTTGTAAACTTGTTATATTTTCTAAATTCTGTTATATATTATTCAATTATGTTATATTCTATTTTGTGTTACATTTTATATTTTAATTGTGTTTTATTATTTGGTACACTGGTAACTGAGTTACATTCTTTGATTTGATACATTTCTTGAATTGTTTTGTACTTTTTTTAGAATTATCAAACTTTCTAAATTCCGTTATATTCTAAATTTTATATATATATACAGTGAAACCTCTCTGAGCGGCCACTCCTCCGTTCCGAGAAAAATTGGCCGCTCAGAGGGGGTGGCCGCTCTGAAGGGTTTTCGTTACAATCACAAGATAATTGCTATAATACATAATATAAACAAGTCTGACACATATTTCTTATTTAAAATGAAGTTTGAGACTTATCTAAAGAGATAATAGTACTTTATTTAATAATTTTTTGCATTTTTTGAAAAAAAGATACAATTTGTGATTTTTTACCCTTCTCGGGAAAAAACCATTTTTTTTTAAGTTCGTTTTTCAGTTTAAAAGGTAAATCTCTAGCCGATGCGTTTGTTAATGGGATGGGAGAACCCATCCGGCGGCCGTTCAGAGGGGTTGTGTGGCCGTTGCTAGGGGTTATTTTAACATTAGGTCTATGGGCCGAAAAATCCGTGCCACGAAAAATTGGCCGTTAAGAGGGGTGGCCGCTATGTAGGGGTGGCCGTTCGAAGAGGTTTCACTGTACTTTATTTATTTATGACTTTTAACGTAGGACTACGTTCCTCCCATTGGGATCTCAGGAAGGAATTTAATTCACACGCCAAAACGCCACAAAATACATTGTTTGGAAGATCCTCTATATCTCGGTAACTACATATGCTAAAAACATACCTAATGTCTCATTTTAGAGATAAAGGGTAACAACAGAAGTTACAAAAAAAAAATTGAAAATCGGAACTGTAGTTCAGAGACTACTGAGTCGCAAAGTTGGGCAAAAATACGCACGAATTGTTGACGCGATCCTCTATATCTCGGTAACTACATATGCTAAAAACATACCTAATGTCTTATTTTAGACATAAAGAGTAACAACAGAAGTTACAAAAAAAATTGAAAATCAGAAAAGAGTCACGCGAGTAAAGTAGTCCTACGCCTACAACATCAGCGGCTGTTTGAAAAAGACAGCCTCCCGTCATTTTTTTTATTATTTCATTGTGTTTTATATTTTCTTGAAACTGTTAAGAACTATAACTGCAGTCGGGTTTTAAAGTCTCCGACGTGCTTGCCTGATATGTCTTTTCTGAGAGTGCTCCCCAAGAAAGGATTGAACATTACACCAATAACCACACTTTTGATTGGGTGCTTTTTCCATAAAAATATCCTTCAAAGTTCTCTTGCGGGAGCCACCTCTATAAAAAGTATGATATGTCAGGTTATACGAAGGTGGGATTTTTGCTGTAGTATGGCATATGCAAAAGGGGAAATTAGTTAGGCCCGATACGTACTTCCGATTTGTGTCGCGGAAGCAATAAAGGAGTTGAAATGTATTGAGAACATTTGGGCGGACCTCCCGCAGAGCAAAAGTGTCGTTAATGGCTTGTCCGGCGCGTTTTCTGCTCTAGGGTTATGTTTGAACTAGAAGCCATTTGAGATACTCTTTCTCTCTGAGGGTAGTCTGTGTTTATTGCCTAGCTGTCATCACTGTACTTGAAGTCGTTTATTGCTTCCCCGACATTTTTGCAGCAAATGACTTGTCCGAAACAAATCGCATGTAATTACCTGGCCTTAAAGGTACTTTCTTTGGTGAATGGCTGTGCAAGCAAAGGACCTACTGAATGTGGTACATCTTAAAGTGGCCAATTTTGCGGACCCAACTTTGCAATACATGGCGACCTGCAAACATATGAAAAAGGCCCTTAGACACTCTCCGAACGTTAGCTAGGCTCTTGTGAAGTTATCGTAATTTTATTTAACATAAAAAAACCTTAACAATTGCATATCCCAAACATAGAACAATTTAACTGTTTAATCCCGAAGCGACTTTTTTCTTTTAGCTTCTTTAAAACCCAACGCAAAATTCGATCATCTTCTAATTTGGCATCAATGTTCCTTGAAGCAATTAAAAATTAGGTATTTGTAAGGATTTTTTGCATTCATTCATTTCTGAGTCGCATTCGAAAAACAAATGGCTAAACCTTTAAAGACTGCGTAGATGTTTTTTTTTTTTTGGGGGGGGGGACATGAAGTCTACTTTTCACAGAACTACTGGTATAGGATGTCCCTCGCGTACCCCTTAATTTTTATATTTTCACGTACCCCCTACAATCTTATCCCCCCTTCCAACGATCCTTCTATCCAAGGAAATCTTTATCAATAATGTTGAGGGCTTAGGTTAGGTTAACTCTTTAATTTCAAGGCGACATTTTCCTTCTAGCTCCTTTAAAACCGGGAGTTTTTGGGAGGAAGCGACATGAACTGGACTCTCCCAACCTGGTGGTCATTTACCCCACCACCCCACACAATGCTCTTACTTTCCCTTAAGACAAACGGAAATGGGTTGTGGTTGGCAAGGAATTGGACCCCCACCGCGCTTATCTCCTAAGCGTTCTCAGAACCTCACCTCAAAGGAAGCCAACCGTCTCAGACCGGCCTTCATCGGTGTTAAGGGGGCCGCCTTTCTCGGAGTGAGGGGGTTAAAGAGGAAAGCATTAGATAGTTACGATAACCGTTACAAAATGGATTTTAGGACGGTTATCGTAACTATATAACTATAACCTCTCTGAGCGGCCACCCCTCCGTTCCGAGAAAAATTGGCCGCTCAGAGGGGGTGGCCGCTCTGAAGGGTTTTCGTTACAATTACAAGATAATTGCTATAATACATAACATAAACAAGTTTGACACATATTTCTTATTTAAAATGAAGTTTGAGACTTATCTAAAGAGAAAATAGTACTTTATTTAATAATTTTTTACATTTTTTGAAAAAAGGATACAATTTGTGACTGTTTTAAGTTTTTACCCTTCTCGGAATAAAACATTTTTTGAAGTTCGTTTTTCAGTTTAAGAAGTAAATCTCTAACCGATGCGTTTGTCAAATGGGATGGACGAACCCACCCGGCGGACGTTCAGAGGGTTTGGGTGGCCGTTGCTAGGGGTTATTTTAACAATAGGTCTATGGGCCGAAAAATTGGCCGTTAAGAGGGGTGGCCGTTCGAAGAGGTTTCACTGTACTAGATTATTGACACTGAACTTGCCATTAGAATATTTGCGAAAGGAAATTGGATTTTTTTTTCTTCGAATTCCTTGCCGATCTTCCAAAGAATAATTACATGAACTGATGCATATTAAGGAAGAAAAGTCGAATTTGGAACGTTGTCATAACTTTAATTCTATTAAGGGGTGTTGGAACCCTGAATTCGTTAACCCTAACCCTGTTACTTCGATGTATCTTTTCTCAAAATCTGATTCATGTTTGAAACTATTTATACAAGTAAAGTACATTTTTTTCATTATACTGAAATTATTTTTTTAATAAAATTCAATACTTTATTTTTATAAATTGTTTTGTGTCAAAGCAAAAAATATGAAATTGGCCATTTCGATATACCTATTCTCAAAATCTGTTATAGATTCATGTTTGAAACGTTTTATACAAGTAAAGTACACCTTTCTCATTGTATTGAAATGAGTTTTTTAAAACAAACTCAAAACTTTATTTTTTACAATTTTGTTTGTGCCAAAATAGGGTAAAATTTCACTATGTCTATTTAAATATTTTGTAAATTTATAAAAAAATAAAAAATTAACCAAAAGCTATGTTCAGTATAATTAGAAAGGTGTACGTTACTTGTATAAAACGTTTCAAACATGAATCTATAACAGATTTTGAGAAAAAGTTCATCGAAGTGGCCGATTTAACATTTTTGGATTTAGAGTTCCGACTCCTCTTAAATATTTGGTCCGTAAAACAGGCAAATTATGTTGTAACGATTTAAACGGGGTGTATAAAGTCATTTTTCAGAGAAAGCGCTACGTAGTTAGAGAGCAAGTGTTTAGATCTAAGCATCAACAATCGATTATTTTAATAAAAGACAAAAAAAGCTTGAAAGTGCATGAAACGCTATATATAACCCAACCTGACTATCATGAAACGGCAGGAAATTTTCCCTAAAGAACAATAGTCGTCTGTTTTGGAAGAATTAAGAAAAAAATAACAGCTGAGGAGGAATCTGATGGATTAAATCTCGATGGAGAAGTGATTGAATACAGCGACCAAAAATTTCGGCGGGAGCCTGTCTCTACATAGAGACAGCCGTAGATTGAGGGGCGTAGATTTACTTACTTTACTGAACTGTGACTTTCTGTGACTAAAGTAGCTCTATGTGACTTTGGCCTATTACCTATGCTCTCTGACCTTTCTCTGTTAAATGTAATAATCTGAATGAATTAATTATTAATCTGTTAATATACCGATCACAACCGATGCTGCGCACGCATCGGTCGCTGTGACGTCATCAAAATTCTTCGTGATTTTCCCCAAATTTGCAACTCGACTGTGGCTAAATAATAATTACAAATTCTAAAATTATTTTTGCAATCTTCAATGTCCACCTTTCTCAGATAAATGAAACTAAAATCAACTCTCTATTTTATTTGGTTACGGAGCTATAAGCGTTTAAAAATACCACGAAAAGTGTCATAATTTTTTCCTATCCCGACACACCATTAGACCACTATGGAGAGATGCAAGTCTAAGTCAAAACTGATTCTGAGACTCTAATTCACGAAGAATATTACCGACTGAAACTCGAACACAAAAGTTTGTATCATGCATCCATTCAACCTCTAATCTTAATTAAATAAGCGTAGAGTTGAAAAAACGGGATGGTGCATCAAGTACGCCAATCTGATCTGAGTGCTCTGAAAAATCGCCTGTCCTTAAAGTGTTAATATCGCTTTATGCATGCTTTGGAATAATTCGTCTTCGCTAGCATTATTTGGATAAATACAACCTCAATTATATTAAGGATTTTTAGAATTTGTACTAATTTTTAATTTTACAATTTACCTTAATATATTTATTATATATCTTTAATTTTTTTAAAAGTTCGGTTTCTACTTTGAAAGCTGTTGCTCTTGAATAGAGGTCGATACATGGAACATTTATAAGCAACTCCGGTACTTACGTATTAACGCCACCGAGGCTACAGATTGGCGGTAATGCGCCAATAAAGAGCAATCTTGTTTACAAAACCCGCCAAATTTGGCGGCACTTAAAAACCGCCAAATCTGTAGCTTCGGTGGCGTTAATACGTGAGCAACTCCTCTACTAAATGTTTTATCTTATGTAGTGCATTGCTGCCCCAACTACAAAACCATCCTGGGGGCTTAAACTGTAGAATATGCTACCAAAAATTCTGATTTCGTGGCAAGGAAAAGAATGTAGTATCATATCCAAACTTTGTGTGCATTTGGTATCTTTCTATCTTCATTCATTGACCAATAATTGACTTTGAAAACTACTCTAGACTTCTTTATCACTTTATATCAGTGTTTGTACAGGATAAGAACAAAAACTTGACCTGAATATAAAATTTATTATAAAATAAACGTTGAATGTCATAGTGCATGTAAGAAACGCCAAGATTTGGCAATCCTACACCGCCAAATATGGTAACCCTGTTCTGCCTCAGAGCGGAAGGCGCCATGTTGAGAGAGATGGGTTTTGGCAGTCAACAAGTGTAGACGCATATAAGAACGGGAAGTTCTGTTCATGCGGACCGCATAAAAACCAATCCCACTATAGACGCCTATGGGGAGTGTTTTCCATACCAATATTTGGCGATAAATCGCTTTTTTTGGCGAGAAATGCTTTGTAAAGGATTTTTTATTTCGACGACCGAGAGATGCTATCTGATATTAGTAAGTCTGTTGTAAGTATATAGTGTGTAATTCTTTGCTAAAGTAAATAATCTAATATGCATAAGTTAGAAAAACATTCAAATACATAAATACTTACAAATGTTCTTAATATGAGCAAGAATTAAAGTTGAAACTAATTTGTTATTAGTTGTTAATTGTAAATAAAGATGGATGGTTTTAAAAACACGATGGAGAAAAATCTCAGTTTCGCGCCAATCAAAGTAAACACGGAAACCCTATCGGGCACAGTGATCAACTTGGCGTGGTAAAATACATTCCCATAGGCGCCTATAGTGGGATTGGTTTTTATGCGTGCGGAACAAGTGGTCTTAGCGAAGGGCTGGCTAGTTTTGCCAGAAAGATAGCGATCTGAAGGATCGGAAATGTGTTAGATTTTGAATTAACAGCTCAGATTGTGGGCTGAATGTGTTGGAAAATATATGATTTAATCATTATGTAATGTAATTCATCATTTTTGTGTGCTTCGTTGTCCGTGTCCCATAGAATAAACAAATAAACAGCTGGGATTAAAACGTCTTTTCTCTTTTCATTGTCTCCATCCCTCACATCAAAAGAAATCCCACGCAACGGCGGGTTTTCGCACAGGCGCTAGAGGCGCTCGCCTCGTGTCTCGGGACCTTGAAGGGGCCTCAAATCTAATTCGACGTACATCGCTGTGCTTAACCAACTTCGAATTTACGACATTGGGTTAACTTGGAATCGACGGTGCCGAATTACATCGTTCCTTTTAGGATCGCCAACTCTTTGCCGCCAAGAAACGGAGATGAGAGAACATTTGTTTTGGTTGCGCAATGACGTTTATAACGAGTGATACGCGCGCATGCGCGGAAATTAATCTTTTCATCGGTGTTTTGAGAATCGCGCTATATTGCGCCTCTTTTCGATTGGACTGTTTTGTTCATCTCTTCGATGTGATTGGTCGATTCATTCGAATTTGAATGAAACTTCGTTCGGAATTCTTCGGTTTGAATATCGGTTCAGTACCGTGTATATTATTCTGTGTGTTTCGTTCCTCAATGAATAAGCGAAGCTACAGGTATTCCGCTATGCTGAAAGCAAGGCCGCTGATGTTTTTTTAAATTAAAAAATTTGCCCGGTACACACTTGAAATGTCGCAGTGCTCAATCACTCCATTTCAGGTGACGCACTGCACACCCAGAACAGTATTTGGCGACGGCAAATGAAATTGCGCCAAGAAAAATTGGCGAGAAACAAGTGCACACCGTAGACTCCAGGTTTACGCGACACTGGTTGAATAAGGAGCCTCAAAACAGTTTTGCGCCTGTGGCCTCATAATGTCAAAATCCGCCACTGATCCCACGTCAGGATCGTTTACAGTGTAGTTTTGGTATCATTAGATAGTTGGCTTTTAAGGGTATTTTGTGCATTAGAAAGTTTTGTTTTATTGCACTAAAAACAATTAAAATGCTAATCTTTGGTAGTACTTTCGGACTTAATTGTGGTGCGCGGAATTAAATATTAGTGAAGAAGTAAACGAAATCGCTTGCCTACTCCTTACTCCTCTTGGTTTATTCTTTTGGAGCTATATCCAGAATAGAGTCTTTGCCACACCAGTTACTGACCTTGAAGAACTGAAGGCTAGGATAAAAGATGCTGTATGTATTGCTATAGAACACTTGGCAAAACTAGAATACGACATTGATATTCTCTAAGCCACCAAGGGTGCACACGTTGAAATTTATTGAAGATCGTGGTCTCATTAGAAAGTTTATAACAGTACT
>BGPR01046912.1:0-11926 GCA_013235015.1 Araneus ventricosus
GACATACTTTGTTCCGGTGCATTGCTCCATACACTGCAGATCTTCAGTGAATCTGGTTTCAGTCCTCAAGGTCGCAAGGTCAGACCACCATGACCACCGCAGCCTCCACGAGGCAGTTCTTGCGATGTGCAATGGACAGAGAAGCCAGTGATGAATCAGATTCGCAGTTATGTGGAAAAACAACATATCCACGAAAGAATCCTTCATATATTAAAGTATAGCTTTTTTTTTGTTTGTATTGAGGCAATAAACAACTGTCTAACAAATTAAGTCAAAGGTATCCCACGTGCGTATTAATGTTCCCATGGGTATGCGTTCCAAAGATTATTCACGCCTTGAAGTGTTCTGTAGTTGAAGACCCCCAAAATAGATCAGATCAGAGCAAAGAAAGGACAAGTTTGGCTGAAGTATGTTCATACTCCGTTTTGATACAGGTTCAAGACCTATTTCGGGACAAAACCATGTAATATTTTAACCGTATTCGGATGACCAAAAAAAAGACAGCTAGACACTTGGCCTTAGAAGAGCAATTTTCACTTCATTATTCATTCTAATATTACAGATATACAAAATTACAATAGCCAGTTCCTTGTAGCAGCAAGGAAATAAAATACTGAAGGAATAACTAATTTCTTCTATTAATTTTCCAGTTAGAAATTTTTTTAAATGCTTTTTTATCTATAAATGCATACAAATCTCCTTGAAACCTCATTTAAAATTTTCAACATGAATGATTCCTTAATGAAAAACAGTCTGTAATACTCATGAAAGATAATTACATCAACGTGGTTTTAATTTTTTAATTCATTTAGAAGATTTAAGAAAATACCACAAAATTACTTTTTTTGATGCAGTTAATTCAACCATATAAAGTCGATTCAATTTTCAAAGAAAATTTCTAAGTTTCAGGACTATTAAAGGCTATCATGTACTGGAATTGAACTATGCAATAGATAATTCTAAATGAGAAATCATATTGCAGGATATAATATATTGTAAGATTGTAAATTTCTACAGAATGTAACAACAGACAGTAAGAAACAGTACTGCTATTAGACAGCAATGCAATATGTAGTTATCATATCAGAAAAAATGTATCAAACATTGAAAACCTTGCTGCAAGAATGAAATGTAATAAACTCTTATTATAGGCATGCTACAAGATAATTTAGTTCACAGAAATAGACAAGTGCCTGCAACATTATCTGTTCTGCTGGAAGTTATTTAGTGAAATAACTGTCATTTTATTCCCCTTATGAATTATTAAGCAAATCTCTTGTGTAATGCCTGGAAAGGAAACTCCACGGTGCCCGATAAAGGTAGAGGTGACAGTATCAAAATTTCAAGATCGCTTTTCATTTCAATAGCAGCATGTATACTTAGTCCAATTTGTTTCAAATATTCCGCTGAACCGTTTGTTCCCATACGCATGAGACGAACAGTTTTGCTTTAAATTTGTTTTTTAGATTTTCTTGGCCCCAAATAATTCTGTAGTTGCTCCACGGCGGACTTTCTTTTTAGCATTCGTTTCAATTCCGTCGAGTTGTTGCAGAAGGTGGAGAGCAATTGCTGCAATGTTTGTTTTGATATGACTAGTCATTATTTTTATGTGTTTCAATATACTTTTAATGCTTTTTTAAGGTAAAGATCTTTTTTAAATTTGCAGATGACGTTAAACCTATTTAGAATTTTCTGAAATTCCAACTAAATCAACAGACTATCTTTATTAATGAATAGATTATTATCATTAGTGTTAAACAGCAAACGTGACAGTTTGTGTTGCATATTTACGGATCCTACTATGGTTTTAGTTAGAGTCGCTTTTCGGTGGCTCCTCAGCGTCGTGACTTACGCTTTGCTTCTGAATTGATGTCATAGTAGCGCGCTTAGTTTGGATTTGGATTTTTATTTGTAGCAGCTATTGTATTATGAGAAACCAAATTATCTTATCTTTTAATTCATCATTTCCCTTTAAATATCTAAATAATTGTAATTAAAAGATAATTTTGGTTTCTCACGTCTCAACTAAGAGAAAATTCAAGAAATCAAACTAAGCTTGCCTTCTGACATCCTTCAGGAAGCAAGTGAAGTCACGTGACGCTCAAACAACAATGAAAACGACATCAATCAAACATAATCAAGATCAATAAACTATGCGTTGTCGATGAGCTTACTTTGCTTGCAGTCACATTCGATTAAAATGTAGCTTTTGTTTTCCGTTTTGGTGATTGGTTAGAAATCTTCCGTAGTCTTAAACCATTAATTAAACTGCTGGAACTGTGCATCTGACTATGGACGAGCTTTCTTATTGTTTATTTACATTAAAATGCCGTACCTGTCCTTCCCGGTGTGCTAAGTCAATGATGCCTTCAATGAAATTTAGATTTTTTAGTAAATAGACAAACCAACTCCTTCTTACAGATATCGCTTCAATCTTCAACTAGCTAATGAAAATTGAGTTAGTTTTATTTAGCCAATACCACTAGATCAAGATCTCACCAGGTAGATCTCAATCCATATAAGTGCTATCTTTTTTTTGCTCCATTAAACCTGATTGGGTTTTGTTTCATAATTTTATGAAAACGTGAGGAAAAGAGTAGGTTTTTTTTATTTTATTTATTCATTTACAATAGTACCCCGCTAATCCAGGGAATTCCTTAAATCGGAACCGATTTATTTTCAGAATTATATATGAATTGAAAAAGATTACCTGAAAAGATTAAATATACATACTAAAACAAAAAATTGCTTTTCAGCATGCATAATTTTGTATACGACTAATGCAATTCGCCGTAGTCGGAGTCACTTCATGCAGGAGACACATCTATTATTCTAATGAAAGGGGAGACATATTCTCTTTTCTTTGCTTTTGGTCAAAAGAATTCAAGAGATAGTAGTACATAGATAGTAGTATAGAGATAGTAGTATATTTATATTACTTAACAAACATTTTACTTTTATCTTTTCTTTTCTATTTTTTATAGGAATTTCGGATAAATCCAGATTTTTTGTAGTCAGACAGGCACCGGTACAAATTAGTTCGGATTAAGGGTTCTGTATTTATTTTGTGCCAATTCACTTACCTGCTTTATTTTATTTTCCATCCATAAAGATATACTATTAGTCGACTTGGCCTTGACTTTAACCTTAAGAGTCCATTTATTTTATTTTTTTAGCACCTTTCCAATAAGATGATGTCCCCTCCTGATAGTAAGGGATTTGTCGTTGCACTCATCTAAAGCATAGAATACTTCAGAAATGCTTATGGATTCTACGCAATTTTTTGTGTCAAGTAGCGAAGATAATTGTGGAATTAAATTTTAAGCTTATAAGCCTAAATGCGATAATTCGATACATCCAATAAGACAGGCGCGAGGCTTAGAGTTAAGGAAGTTTAGTTTATTTATGTTAATCTCGTTTTAAGAAGCAACACGAGGTTTAATTTAGGATGGATTCGTGATTTTGAAGCGTGGATGATTGGCCAGGTATTTGGGCTTGGAACCCAGCGTATGTAGCCCGAGGGGCAAGTAAATTTATAGATGTTCCATTTGCCAGTTTTGGGATGCCATAGAAGGAATACTTATGCGTTTGTAATGGACCTTATGCATGTGACATCATCCTCCGACACGTGATCTGCCGGGCAGCCGACTGTCAGTCTTAAACAGCTGACTCACAACTGCTTTTTATTTCTGTAGTCGCTTATAGGCCGATCGTTTTGTTTTATTCACTCCACAGCTGTTTTTTATACTCTCGGAACTCAAACGGTGCATAAGGTCCATTTTTTTAGTAAGAAATTCGATGAAGAAGCGAAAAAATAACACCATACATGGGTGCCATTTCCTTACTTCATCTGATAATGGTGGTGAAGCAAAAATCAGAAGATACAATTTATTAGTAATTCAAATTATATTAATGAAAAACTGGGTAAAACAAAACTGACCATTTTAATTCTCAGTTTTGAACTGAAGCTCATCCGCTTTTCACAACAGTGGATAAACAGATACAAACAATAGGTGATTACCTCTTGCGTTAGCAGGGTGAAGCATCATCTTTACTTTTCTCGTATACAAAGAAAGTATTGCTTAATCTCAAAAAATTCAGGCATGAGATTTCGACGAATCTCCACGTTTTAGACCTCTGGGATTCGAAAACACAATTTTGGAATTATGTCTGTGTGTCTGTCTGTGTGTGTGTCTGTCTGTGAACGATAACAATTAGAGCTACGAGTTTGAAATTTGGTATGTGGTCTTTGAAAGCATAATTTGTGTAGGTTTTCCTCAAATTTTTTGGACAAATCATCAACGGGAATCCCTGTCTATTTGTATGTCCGCGAGGTCATGTAGACACTATAACTCAAAACTTGATTAGCTAAATGCATAAAATTTGGTACACGAGTTTTATCATTATGAATGTAAAGTCCGTATAAAGAAAGTTTGGAATCCGTCAAAAGAGGCGTTCAAATTGCATATTCAATTTCTTTTAAATCCGATTCCTCAACCGCATGCGTATTGGTAGCAATCTGTTATTGTTGTAAATTTTGGCTGACAATAAACAATAATTTTCAAACATCGAATTTATTTAATACCAATTTTGTATAAATCAAACCGATCTCATTATTTCAACCAAATGTTTTATTCACGCTCTTTGCGAATTGTTACGGTTGTAGTAGTATAAATTGTTTCTTGGGAATTCAATTTAAAGCAAATTTTCGCTTTAGCAAGTATTCATTGCATTGCCTATTTTATCTTAGATACTTCAAGTAATATTTTTTTTTTGAAACAATGAAACAGATATTTGATTTCAGGTTTGTTTGTTTGTTTTACTTTCTCATTATACGAGTATACGAGAAAATATTGTAATCTCAAAATTCAGACTCAGTTTTTTGACGAATCATAAGTATACGAGAAAGTTTGAGGAGACCACTCCCGCTGGTTCGAATATGTCATATTTCCTCAGTACCTTCGAGAGTCTATTCTGGTGCCTGGTTGGATTGGGAGTTAGGTTAAGTCCGCACGTTAACAGACCCAGCCCCATCTAACCAACTTTCAGAATTACAAATAGACATCTCTCTCGTGACGCGTTCACTAGTAAATCCGGCAGAAGATCGGACGTATGATAACCCTGCCCTTATGCTGTACACCAAGGCGTGCAATCAGAATAATCACAGTAAAAGCGCATATCACAGGAGGCTATCATACTCTTTTATCGTGACACTGTGGAAACTGCAATGCCACTCAACCAAAAAAAAAGTTTGTACATGACCGGTCAAACCAGATAAAATAAGTATGTATTTTTATTGGCAACAACAAGGCATTTAGAGCTTCCAGTCTTATTCTCAATACTTTAGAGACTTAATTGGGCATATTGTTTAAAAGCCATTAGGCCCTTTAATAACCCTTCAGCGCACAGCCATTTATGACCTCAGCACATTGCAGGGCACATTTGACCTAAAATGGTTAGTTCCCTTACCCTATTTTATTGGCTATTTTACAAAATAAATAAAATATGGTCAAAATATAAGAATATTTTTCTACAAATAACTTTTACTTAAGGAAATACGTTTTTTAATAATGAAAGAAACTGAACTTATCTTCCTCCATATTTTTTTGCAATCTTTTCTTCTCTGCGCATGTTTATGCATTGTCATAGCCATAAGTTAAATTAATCTGAGCAACTACCGCTTGCTCAGGGTCGAATTTGACCCTCCCCAATAAAAATGCAGAGAAACCCTGTCTCATCGGTTTTTTGCTTTCCTTCTAAACCCCCCATGAAGGTACAGGAAGTAACAGGGCAAGTTTGGAAATTCTTAGAAATTTTTTTAACAAGAGAAAGTGCAGTCAGCAGTCTCAGTCCAAGGGTGGTAAGGTCCCTTATATTGTGCTGACGGGCTAAGTTTTAATCTGGACATTATCGAAGAGACTGCTTTAATCAGAATGGCGTGGAAGCACTCTACAGTGCTACCAGCCCATCCATTTTAGTTGAACCATTCAAAGAGGCACTATATACGCGGCCTGTCTCTGCGGGGATCTCTATTCACTCATGTTTCTTCCCTGCCTCTGACGTAACTCCTTGAACTGTAATATTCCTGCCTCTGATGATATTTATCAATTGGGAACCAGTCCTGCCGATCTCATCTATGACAAGGTGGAAACTCTTTTTGAATCCTTCCCTTTCATCCAGCCTGATTGGCAGTGCTTAATGCGAATTGCTTGCCAATCATCTGCTACTTACTACTCAGTATTTCTTCCCTTAAAGTCGGTTGGCGATAATTTAACTTGCGTCACTCATCTGTGTATTTTTCCTCTCTCTCTTTTCTTTAATTATGCTTTAGTATTTGTGGGTGAGTTTCTGACGCCTTCACCATCCATGGTTACCACTGATGACGGTTAATTGACAGTTTCTGCTTTATAATAATGCGAAAGCTGGCCGAAATGCGTCAATGTATACCCTGCAAGCAGGTTGCTATTTGGCATTGTATCTCAATTTCTCTGTTGTTGGCGATTTTAAAATTACCCTCGGCCTCAATCAAACTAGTTTCTCATAACTCATTAGGTGTATATCCAACCGATCATTTCTGCTCATGGCATTCGCTTGCTCGTGTGAATTCCCACAACTGCTGATCATGGGTTTAACCATGGATGGTAGAATAAAGGTATTGTAGTGTGGTATGTGACTTTAGAAGCAATACCTCCGGTTGGTTAGTTGGTTGGTTTGGGATTTGGTAAGCAAGAACCCAGAATTTGGCCATGCTGCGCCAAACGCACGAATGAAAGTACAGCAGGTAGGATATATAAAATCCTTGATTATGGCTTCAAATATTGTTTCAAATGAAAAAGAAAGTTTAAAAGGAAAAAGTGTCTTTTTTGGAAGTACAAACAAAGCAATCAAATATGATTTAAAAAACCAATTGATTGTAGGAAAGAGAAGACCCTAGGATGAGGATTCTCTCCCACTACGTCTTTAACGTCCGGATTGGAGATTATAGGCATAACGCTCAGGCTCTCCCAGAAATGCTCCTATCAATGGTAAAGAGGCTCCAATCCACACTACCGGTCTCTTCCATCCCCTTAGCGCTACTGCGCCTATTCCTCCTCCCACTTTCAAAACGCAGCCCCCAGCCCTGCTTTGGCGGGAGACCATCACATTTTGGGGGTTTCGTTTTTGTGAGAGAGCCTCGATCCCCTCCCCCCACGAACATATTTCAGTTTCATAACCCAAAGCGTCAAATGGATTACGAACAAAGATGAAAATCCATCCAAGCAGTCGGATAAATATAATTCCTATAGTTCATGTAAATACTTCCGTTGTTCTTTTTATGCTTAAATGATTGTGTGAATGAAAAATGATGGACGAAAGATTGAATGAATAAGGATAACATTTAATAACTTTAAAATTCCCTTTTAGGTACAAAAAACTGATTTAAATTCTTCTCCGTACTTTTTCTTCACGTGTAAAACAAAATTTAATTGGGTAATTTAAACTAAAATAGTTATGCACCGGAGGTTGAGAGCCCAGAGCTCGTGCACTCCACTTAATAAAAACATCGTTGGCGAGATGAAAATCCAAACTTTTTGACCACACCACGCCCATTCTCATCGGATTTTCACATTGACGACAAGGTTTTGGAACGAACGACTGAAATTGTGTGGAACCGTCTTCCTGTAAATGTCCAGCTTTTTTAAAGTTGATCCATTTACATATTAGTTGAAACGATGCTTTCGAGAATCTACCATTTCGTCTCAGACTACATCCACATGATATACCACCACTTCTGTAAATTAATAAACCCTGATATGAATACGAAAATACTTTAAGACTGTTTGTACAATATAAGGGTTTACCGTCCAATTTTGGAAGAAAAAAAAAATCTGGAGTTTCGTCGAGAGAAGCTACGGCATCGAATCATGCTATAAGACTCAGCAGCAAGGAGATTTTGTGCATCTACCATTTTGTTTTAACCTATATCCAATAACACTTTGCACTTTGTTTCCTTGAATAATACAAACATTCCCACAAAATGTAGGTTATTATATTATACAGATGCATTAAAAGTCCATAGTGAAACTTAAATTGTAGATTCTCTGTGCAACAATCCGAGGTTCTGTTAACCGAGCCGGTACCAGAAAATCGAACCATGTCTCTCATTTTTTTTTGATAAAGTCAACGAATTTTTCTGAAAAGATTGTCAAAGTTGGTATTGGAGCCGATTTTCAGGATGCGGGAAAAGATAAAATGTCATTATCGGCAGGTGACCTTCTATTTGGAGCCAATTTTCACGATGCGAAGAAAGGTAAAAGGTCATTATCGGCAGGAAATCTTTTATTTGGAGCCGATTTTCACGATGCGAAGAAAGGTAAAAGGTCATTATCGACAGGTAATCTTTTATTTGGAACCGATTTTCATGATGCGAAGAAAAGTAAAAGATCATTATCGGTAGGTGATCTTGTATAACATCAGAAATTATTTAGAGTAAGAGAAAATATATATAAAAAAAATTATTATTAAGCACTTCAATCGTAACGTTTACCAATCCCCTGCATTTTCATGAAAAATTGGCTCGATAAATGTGTCAAAGTTTCGCGTTCTTGAGCGGGGAAAAATGCAATGCACTATGTGAGCGCAAATTCTTGCCTTCTGCGAAAACTATTATAAAGAAACATATGTTTGTTTCGATACATTGCAAGTACTCTTAACAATCTGACTGTGTAATATTTTTGAATCACTATCTAGTAGATTTCAATCTGTGTCCCCTTGATAGCACGGATAAAGTTAAAGCGGTATTCTAGTTCACACCAAGTGTTCTTTAAAATGTCTTTATAAACATTCTATTCTAGCCTTCAGTTCTTCAATATCAGCAAAGACTCTAAACCCGATGTAAACTTAAAAGAAAAATTCAAGAGCAGTAAGGAAAAATCAAGCGATTTCATTTATTCCCCCGCGAATATTCCATTCCGAGAACCAAAATTAAGTCTGCTAATACTTCCACGTATTAACATTTTAATAGTGTTTTTGTGCAAAGGAACAATACTTTCTATTACACAAAAAAACTATTAAAAGGGAACGATCCAATGATACCAAAGTAATAAATTTCTATAATCAGGGCAAGACTTTGTGCTAACCCCAGTGGCGGACTGGCTAGGTTGCCAGCTTGCCCGATGGCAAGTGGGCCCCTTAAACAGAAGACAATTTGGGCCCCCCAGAAAGTGTGGCAGAGAAGCAAAGAAGAACTCCTTCTCTCAAACACATAAACAAAATAGCCCTTTCCCCCAAGGTCCATGTTTTGGAGTTCGACACCCGTTTTTAGGGATTTACTGCCTTCGTAATTCGACCAGTCAAACAGCGGGTGGTCAAATATCCGCCCGTAGGAACCAGGGCCCTGGTAGGAACGGCGTTCTGTCCACTTCCTTTGAACTTCCGATCATTTACAGATGTTTCACCAGCAAACCTTCGGGGCATTGAAACGGGGCATCTCTTCTGTGAAAATTCGAGTCGCAAAACTCGTTAAGATATTTTGCTGGTTTCGGAAGCCCCCGGAGAGACGGAAAGAATTGCCTCCCTTTGTGCAGATAGACTGCGGTTCTTGTGAGAGATGGCTATAAGGTGGTTTTTTCTTTTTTTTTTTGTAGTTTCATTTTACCGTCATAGATCTCACAAGAAGGGGAACTCGCCTGTAGGAAAAGGTTTTCTTACCCAAAACTGTGATTAGGGCGGGTGGGAGAAATCGTGCCCACCCTAATCACAAGACACCAAATGACATTTATGACTCACGCTTTTCTTTGTGCGTTTGCGTTTAGAAGAGTGAAAGGGACTTGTCTTATTGGTCTGTCTTTCATGGAAAATAATTGGTGAGAAAAGTGTTATTTCTGCTTTTAGTAGGAAGAAAGTAAGGACATACGTAGCGTATGTTGAAAAAGAAAGAAAAAAAATTTTTTGAGAGGTAAGCTAAAATTATCATTTCTTTATTTTTATGTTGCTTTTTGTAATATTAAACACTAATCGCATTTGACTACCAACCGACTCGTCTATCTTATTAATTGTCTTAATTTGATTATATCAACAAACTTTAAATTCGCCAACTTATTTAATTTTTGTTAAGTTGAAAGTCGGGGCCGGCCTTAAGCCGATTGGACCGATTGCTCCAAATAGGGCCCCGCACCAGCGTGTTACAAAGAATATAATCGAATTTATTAAAATTAAAATCAATTAATTATTGTTTTAAACAAATTATTAAAAACATGTTTTTGTTGCATTACAGAAACATGATTTGTTTTAATATTTCTAAGAAAGTTTTGCAAATATAAATTACTAGCGGATGTTCACGATAAAATAAAATAAGATTTTTCAAATGTTCAGATGCGAAATAAGAGTATATACTTCCATTTGAATGTCGTGTACATAATAATAATTAATGGGAATTCAGTTTGTGAGTTGAATTTCCACGTATTTTTTTTTAAACACCGAGAAGACTGTTGTCTCTTATAGTAATTTTGATTGTCTGAAATAAAACGATTTAACTCTTTTCTACACAATCATTAAAATAATGATGAAAATGTTGATTTAAATCTTATCATTATTTATTTTTATTAAACATGCATTTGATACCATTGCATATTTCTTTCTACTGTACCATTAAGTCTTTTAAGATGAGTATTATATAGAAATTATGAGTAGTTTGCTTACTGAAGAAAAGCTAATTTTAGTAGAATAAATTAACCTTAAACTTAAATAAATAATGTTTTTAATTATGTTTATTAAAACTTTATAACTTATACTTATACGGCAATTATAAATATAGCTAGAGATATTTTGAAGGAATTAGCAGTAAAAAAAAGGAAAGGTAGTTTCTGAAACCTTTCCTCTTCGTAATTTTTTCTAATAACCTATTTGAAGTTTTACATCCTGTTGTTTTATAATTTAAAAAATGTCCCATTCTATAAATAAAGAATAGTGAGGTTGATTAATAGAAAATGTTTTAAAATTATTAACCGCTTCGTCTGAAATCAATTGTAAATTAGAATTTTGTATTTTTTATAATCAAACTACTGAAACCATTATTCTAGCGAACTGAAACGCTTGTTGACTTGCTCTTAATCTAGTGGATTTCTGTACTTTTCAGTTGTCAGTCTTTAACAGTAACAGGTGTTCTTTAAAAACATTAAAATTGGTAGATAGTTTGCATTTTATTTTAAGTTTGCTTAAAAACATTTTGTGGATGTGTAGCACGCTGTAATTTTGGAACCATATAGTTATTTCAAGAATTTTTTAACATTCAATCATAAATTTGAATTTATATTTGTTACTTCCAGTGATTATGTATAATACTTAAATTAATTAATAATATCTTTAACATATCTTTAGATTAGGAATAGATTATTGATTTTAAATTATATTTATATATAATAAAATATATATATAAAATGATTCCGTTGTTGTAGTCGTCAAATAAAGGAACAAGCCGAGTTATTAACTGTTTTTATTTATTATGGGAGAGTGGCGGAATATGCGCACATCTCGTATGAAAGATTCAAGTTAAAAGAGAACGGAAAATCCCTTCATTCTCTTAGATAAGGGATTAACATATAGACACTTCATCAAAGTGAAGGGAATATTAGCTATTTTTAGTAAATTACGTAAGTGTTTTAGGAAAAAGTATGGCGCCAACAAGTTGCTGATTTCGCGATTTAAGCTGGCGCGTGGAAGCGATTAAAATATTCTTTTAGTAATAAATATGCCAAAACGCGAGATTTAACATACCCCTAGCGTGGGAAATAAAACGAAACTGGAGTATAAGAAAAGTGACTTTAGAATACATTAATATTGTACTAAGATTTTAAAATATATAATATTAGAATTTAAAGTAAAATTAAGTGAGATTATTACATATACATATGTATATATATATAATTATATATTTAATAATTAAATT
>BGPR01046913.1:0-11925 GCA_013235015.1 Araneus ventricosus
AGTTTTTTTCACTTCCTAGAGTATGACTGAACTTTATTTCTGATAATATTTCACGTTTTAAATGGAAAATATCATGTTCTTGTGGTTGCAATCAACCAGCGGATACTGACATTTCGCAATCCAATATTGATTGTTTATTGCAATTCTTATAAATAATTAAATTGATTAAATAGACGAGTATAATCCTGCATGAATTAAATAATATGTACAAGAGCATTGATAAATAACATTTCTTCTAGTAGAATTGAAAGTGGATGCTTTCAATTTAATAATCAATATATCCCTCGATTTACACGGCATTCAGATTGTACGATTTCAGTTTAACTCGTATGAACAAATGCGGAAGAACTTCTATTTACCGGCATGTGACTGGAATAAATTAATGCTCACATGATGAACGTCAAATGTGCCATTCAACTTCGGATAAAATAGACAAGTATAATCCTACATGAATTAAATAATATATACAAGAGCATTGATAGATAGAATTCCTTCTATTAGAATAGAAAGTGGATACTTTCAATTTTAATCAATTTATCCCTCGATTTGTACGGCATTCAAACTGCACGATTTCAGTTTAACTCGTATGAACAAATGCGGAAGAACTTTCAGTTACCGGCATGTGACTGGAATAAAGTAATGCTCACATGATGCAGGTCAAATATGCCATTAAACCTCAGTTTTGGAATTCTTGGGAGAGAAAAGGACATGACGTCGCGGCCTATCGAAGACAAAGCGCGGTTCGCTGTTATTATTCGATGTGCCTGTGACGTCACGTGAATTGTCTGTATTACTTTTTATTACTGTCAGTTATGAAAGTAAAATGAAATTTCAAAATCTGTACAGAAGTAGAAAGCTCTATATCTAAATTTTATGTCGTGACATGTTACTTGATGATTAATTAATTATAAAATTAGTCACACGGTCATCAACATTTTACAAAATCTCTCTAAATATATGGATTGATCGGTATTAATTCTATTTTTTTACCTTTCACGAAAAATCTTTCGCATAGTTTTTTTTTCCTCCTTTTCAGAAATGATAAATTTTCTCGTTTATTTTATTTAAAAAATTCGATAGTTTAGATTTTTCTATGGAATCCTGGATTCTACAAATATAAATTAAGTAATTCTAAAACGCTTGATTTTCTTATAGCTTCTGTAATTTAATAGACTCACGTTTTTCATTGTCCAATAATTTTTTTTCACAGACCCAACGCTAAATATCGTTTGAAAGAGGAAATTATCTTGTAATCTGTTTAATTTTCAAGACAGAAAATAATATGACAATATCTGTCATTGCATGTGTTCGTTTGTTTTCATACTCTTTAGTCACTTTAAAAAGTTTTAACTTACAATGGAATTAATTTACGTGAAGTCAGAATCTCGTGACTAAACCAATTGCACATGTCATACCCAGGAGCAGAATTATATCCAGTGTTCTGCAACAAGACCAAAAACAGTTGGAAACGTTCTGCAGGCTCTTTGTCCAAATTTGGCGGACCACAGTAAAATGCAAAATAGATATAAAAATACTAATTAACCAGTAGAATCTTTATTACTCATTAATGACAAAACATTACATTAAAATTAATTATTTAAAACCAAGGCATACATTCAGAATTTGCAATTCTGTCAATGACTTTTGAAGTCAGCTTTCAACGTGCCTGTTTCGGATCTTCATCCCCAGTGACGTAAGCTCCGATGAAGGCGTGACTTTCTCGTAAGCCACGCTATGAATGAGAGTTATTTTTGCCATTGCTCCAATCTCTGGAGGCTGCGTTGGGCGAAACGTGAAGATAGAAGGCGTGGCATAAAGAGCGTCTTTTTTTTATTGTTCTTCAGAAAATACCGTTTTTTTTAAGGATGAAATGTTCTGCAAAGACCGCGTTTGTTCTGCGTCGTACGTCGCACTTTTAAGCACTTTCTGCTTCCGGGATGTCGTCTAACTTTGCATTGTCTTATGCTGGGCCGTGAAGTCACTTCTTTTTTCCTTCTGCAAAATGTACAAGGGAATACTAAGTTAAGTGTGATTTCGGACAGAAATCACAGATGAAATGGGTTATCTTCTTCAGTATCTCCTTCAAAAACCATAAGATCATCATCGCTGTTAAATATTCCTCCACGTCAATTCCAGACATTTTGCCACTTTTTTTTCTTCAAGCTGAGTTAAAAATTTTTGAAGTCTCAAAACACATTCTTCAGCCATCTGAAACATCGCAATTTTTCGAATTTTCGTCATTATCAATTTGTTTATCTTCCATGAAATATTGCTACAGAAAAATGGAAAAAATGGCATTGAGATTTAAAAGATAAACATTGTTGTACAGGGGTTTATTGCTGTACAGAATATCGTTATATTGAGGGGAGATTAACATTATGTTCTATGCAAATTCACCAGGACCACAAAATTTTATTGTTGTAGAGGGATTTATCGTTGTATCGGATATCGTTGTTGCGAGAGTTTACTGTATTTATCTTAGATTTTAGAGAAATTTTCAATATATGCATAAGTTAAACCATTAAATAAATCTTTTCGGAATATAATTTTCTCAGAGAGAATTGTACTTCCATTTCTGAAAATGATATAGATTATTTCCTTTAAAAATAAACTTTAGGAGTCCTTTAGTCTACCTATTCGATATTTAGTACCCTCAGCAAAATCAAATTCATAGTGTAGCCTCGGCTTACTCGCTGTAGTGGAGAGCCATGGATCTCAATTATGGCAATGGCAATCACCAGTGGGATGCCAATTAAACTTTAGCGCTCTGCTGGCTCCACTAAGGAGATACTGACGATTGCATGCATACTCAGGGCTGTTTTATCCAAAGGGTTATAGCCCAGGGGCGCCATTGATCCAAAGGCGCCTAAAATTTGTTATACCAATTTTATTTCAATTTTGAACTAGAAAACATTAATTATAATTTTAAATATGTTTAAAGTAAAAATATGATTAGGGTTTGTAGCTAGACGGTCATCGATTTTGTAATGCTTCACAGTCATGTATATTTTATACTATGAGTTAAAAGTTTAATAATAATTAAAAGTTTTTAAATAAAATGCTAAAAGTGTTTATATGCGTTTTATTGCATTAATTTAAATATTAAGTACATTACTATATTTTTAAATTTAGTAAAAATACAGAGGAGAGTTGAAAAATGTTTTATATATGGACGAGTTTTCTGTTTTTTATGTTTATTTACATTAAAATGCCTTAACTACGTAATTCCTGTGTAATGCTAAGTCAATGGAATTTTCAAAGCGGAAGTCCAATTGTAATGCAAATAAAGTTAAGGTTTTTAATGTAAGTAAACAACCATAATGTAACCTTTAAAACTAATCATGTATGCGATCAGGGCGCTTGCAAAATCCTATTTTGAAAAGACGCCAATTTGCAAAATTGTAAAGTGTTAATCACAGAACAGGTGATTTTTTTACTCAATTATATTATTAGTCATGTATGGGCCATAGGCGCTGAAATTTCTAGTTATAGTTCTGATGGGGCGCAAAATTATTTTATTCCGGGGTGCTGAAATTTGTAAAGACCGCCCTGTGTATACTTTTCCTCCAAACGCATATGATAAAAATTCTCATCCAACAATTCAGACGGGATTTCACTCAGATCATTACTACTTGTTTTGGTTGCTAATTAAAGTAATTGCTTTGTCTTTTAAGGTATTTAATCTGCGAATGCGACATGCAAAGTACAATACGAATCAGATGAGTGTTTGGAGAGCAAAGGGTTAATAAATTATTGTAACCATAGAAGAGCTATATTGCCACGTTTTTATTAACTCGCTTTCTTGTCTGTCTGTCTGTTCGGTACAAATCTTGCGATCGATTTTAAACTAACTTCCCGATGAGCTGGAGACTTGAAACTTTAAACATAGTTCAGAACTAGATGACAATGCATTATTAATTCGCTTTCTTGTCTGTCTGTCTATCCGTTTGTCTGACATTTCATATTTTGCATGACGCATCCGCAATACGTTTTTCATTATATCTCGAAAACTATTAACATTACAGACTTGGTTCTTGGGTATATGGATGACCCTTGGTATCATCGAAGCACCCCCATATTTTAGCCATATCTTTGCGCATGCGCAGTACGTTTTTCATTATATCTCGAAAACTATTAACATTACAGACTTGGTTCTTGGGTATAAGGATGGCCCATGGGGCCATCGAAACACCCCATATTTTAACCATATCTTTGCCCATGCGCAGTACGTTTTTCATTGTATCTCAAAGGTCTTTGCGTCACATAACTTACTTTTTCAGGAAAATAACAATTTTTTATTTATGATCAGGTCAAGAGAAACTTAAATAAAACTGAAATTTGCCACATGTCTCCGTCCTCATCAAGATGTTTAAAATCGATTGCAAAATTTCACACACAGAAGACTAAAAAGCAGAAAATAATTATTTAAAAAAATAAAAAATTTTAATAGACCACGCTTTTAAAACGGACTAAAAAGTATAAAATAATTTCTTCTAGACCCATACAGATTTATAACCCCATACAGATTTAAAACGAAAAACGTGGGGCGCATGCAATATTTAATAGTAAGGAGTGTAGGGAGTAGCTGTCGTTGAGAAAACTCACACAACAGTTCATATCATTTCCATTGCAATAAAATTGTTAGTGAGTGAAATAAACTATTTATACATCAATTATCTATTACATGCGCCCCACGTTTTTCGTTTTAAATCTGTATGGGGTTATAAATCTGTATGAGGCTAGAAGAAATTATTTTATACTTTTTAGACCGTTTTAAAAACGTGGTCTATTAAAATTTTTTATTTTTTTAAATAATTTTTTTTGAAAAGAAAATACGAAAAAGAATTACTAATATTTAACCCAGATCTCTCGGTAACTCTCTGACGCCACCAACAATAAGACTCTCGCCATAGCACTGCGAGACGTTAAACAGCATTATTTCATTGTTAGAGAACCTAAATTTCAGTAATTTTAAATTTAAAAGAGTAGTTGTCGTTCTAATTTCAAATTTAATACCTCTAAAATAGTGAAATAAAATTTTCTATCCATTGATATAAAATTTATCTCGTTATGATCAATAGTTCCCGAGGAATTTTAAATTATATTAATTATATATTTCAAATTAATTTCCGTTTTTTAATAGAAAGTAGTAAATTATGTCAGTGGTATATCATGCGCCGCGTAATATAGTTTGGACGCAACGATGCATCTAATTATTTAGTGCAATCGTGATGATATAATTTTATAATATTTTTTGGCAACGTTAAAATTTACACAAAGACATCTGAAGTACAAGGAAAATTGTTAAACAACGAAAAATACTTTACACGGAATAATGTTTACCAAGAGGTTTTTTGAATAAAGAATATGTAAATAATGTGTAACTAAAAAAATATTTCCTGTCATAATACATATGTTTATTTTATTTGTTTTCAATCAATGTTAAACATTTCTATATATCTCTTTAAACACGTCTGATTTGACGGGAAATCTCTCGAATGAAGAGACAATTTGCACCAGACGTGCCATGATGGGTGATTTTCTAGCTTTAAAGAAAAGCGTAATATCAACATTAAATGTAGTAAAAATAAAATCGAAAAATGATATATATATCTTCCCTATTCTTGCAAATTTTTATTTATTATGTTTATGCGGAAATTTAAATAAAGTTTAAGTTTGAGCAGGTCATCGAATGTCATGCGATGCCTTGCTGTTGATCTTTATACTGTTTCCTTAATAGTTCTACTAGATGTCGCCACCAAAAATGAAATAAATACGTTTTTCAAATCGGTGTTATGGATGATGGCAATTTCAGATTAATACAGATTTAAAAAAAGATACTTATATTATATTGTTTTCATTTTTCCTTTTTGTAATCAAAAACTTTCGATCGGAATCTTATTGTGAAAATTCAGTTTGATAAGAAAAAAATAATTAGGAAAATTAAAACACTTATATTATTGAATTATGATTTTAATTTCCAAAAATAGTATATAAATATACACTAAAATGTATAAAGTAGATAAATTATATACTTAAAAACTGTTGAAGATTAGTTATCAGATCAATTACATTTCACCAAATGCAAAAATGAACTGAATTGATATGAACCGGGGAATCTTCATTGTTTTAAATAAATCCACTCCGAATACGAAAGTTTGATAACGATGTGATTAAACTTAAGTTCTCCACAAATAAAAGAGTTAAAACCTCTATATAACCTAGCAACATCATAACTTGTTACCATGGCACTAAGAGACAGAGTTCTGGGTCTTCTTAGTAATATAGCAAAATCATCGTGAGTATTTTTCCGTTTTCAACACTTGAAGTGAAATTTAATTTAATACTACAATATTATTTGATTTATATATTTGTTTCTTTTGATCAATTTTTATAATTAATTAAAACACTTGTCTCGTTTCTGTAACGGATGTTAATATGTTAGTTATGACCTTTCTATAATGTCATTACTAAAATAGCGTATTTATTTATTATTTTTGTGGAGTACCTACCTCGGTTAAAAATTATGAATTGAAATAAAGATATGTATAATTTTGTTTATTTCGACATCCATGAAAGGTCATTAACGTTAATTAACTGTTTCTTACAAACATAATAACCTTTTAGCTCTTTTTCAAGAAGCCATATGTCTATATACAGAAAATATACAGTGGAGTCTCCCTATAACGAAATCGATTGGTTCCAATTGCAAAATTCGTTATAGAGAAAATTTCGTCATACGGAGATTAGAGATTTTTCCAGTTATTTAAGTAAATGTTCCAAACTTTTCAATAGGTGCGATAAGTTTAAATGTTTTTTATTATGATTTTCAATTAAAAATGAACCAATATATAATAAATTTGTTAAAATTATACTAATTTTATTGTATAAATAAAATGCTCAAAAGTTAAGACAATTTGCCAATTTAAAGAATAATATATACTAGTATGCACTTACGTTTATTTTACTTGAAACATTCCGTTATTTTACATTGCTTTGCATTTCATGATGTTAAATTTTCAGAAAAATTTTCGCATTTTAGGATTGAGTGGTTCCAGAAACAGGCACGTGTGAGCGAATTGGTTGCACAGAAACTATCGACTTTCTTCAAAAATGACAAAAATCGAAAAGATAAACCTCTGAAAAAATTCGTTATAGGGAGACAACCACTTCGTTATATGGAGAATATTTTGAATGTTATTTAACATTCCAATTAAAAATTTCATTATAGGGAGAAATTCGTTGTAGAGAGACTTCGTTGTAGGGAGACTCTACTGTATATTCATACTGTGAATAAAAGGTCTTTAGAATACTTGTGTTAAATAAAAAATATTATTAGGTTACCTCAAAATTAATTGGTGTCTGTACTTCCTTATATCAAATCTCCATCGTATATTGATAGCACATATCTCAAGTATCAAGTATATTATCAACAAATCTACAAGCTTGTTGCAGTTGCAGACATGATATTACATCTGTCCTCATTTCAACCTAATTTTGTAAAGCTCAACTCCACGAAACAAGTTCCAGGTTTGCATTAAAAACGTCTTCCATTTGAATAGTTGATATCACAATAAGTATTCGTTAGCTTCCATCATAAAATACTGTGAAATTATTTCAAAGCTGTTTTCATTTATTTGAAAGTGGGACTAATACATTTATAAAAATTGAAATGAATTGTAAAACCAAAAATAAATCCTACAAATGTGATGAAATTAGTTCCAGTCCTTTTACTGAAGCAAACCTAAGGCCTTAACACGATGAATAAAAACTGCTTTGAGAGAAGGGATGGTTAATGGTTAAGGGAAGGTTATTAGAGCTATGAAGAATGACAATATTATAAGATCTCTCTCATGGCTTCAAAATGGGATGGTAATATTGCAAATAAACTCTAATTCATATGAAATTTCTATGTTCAATGCCATAAATTATTTCTTTAAAATTAAAAAAAAATGTTTATTTTTAAAATTTTATTAGAGCTGTGAAGAATTGTGATGATTACGAAGCACGCTCTGAAATGCATCTGGCCAGTACCTTCGCTGGCATTGTGTTTGGAAATGCCGGAGTCCACTTGTGGTACGTAGATCTGATGATTAAAATTTAAAAATCTTATTTGGAAAACATTTGAGTTATCTGTTTTCTTTTTCTCTTCCTTTTCTTCTCTCTCTCTTTTTAAATTTTTGGCATGCTTTCTTTTTTATTTTTTAGTCATAGAATGTCCTATCCTATCTCTGGATTAGTTAAGAAATATAAAGCCTCTGAGTACAAATGTGATCATCCCATCATAGTAAGTATAGTTACTAAATGTTCTTTTAGATTTCACTTTGTACATTTTTAGATATTTTTGCATCGATCGGAAAAAAATAGGTTGATTTTCAGCAGGAAGTATTTAGCATAATTGAGAGTTCGAGTTAAAAAAAATCTTTATTTTTGAACGCCTCTGCACTTTTTGACTTGCCTTTTAAAACTGGAGCAAAACTTAAATATATTCCTATACTTGAAAGACATCTTCCTTGAAATTCGGTTTAATCTTTTTACTGTCTTGTAAGCCAAGTATGACAGTTTCTTTTGTTTACTTTCTCGTAAGCAAAGTACACAAAGGAAAAACTGTTGCAATCGTCCAAAAAATTTATCTCGAAATGTTGATGGACCCAGAGCCAGATTAAGGGGACTCACCTAGCGGGCTAAGAAAAATACGGAATCCCATGTTTTCCTATGGAGAAAATACTTATCGTTCTAATTCATTCAAAGTTCAAAATTTCAACAAAATTTTTTTCAGCACATAGACACGAAAGTTCTCTAAATGCGTTTAGTCTTAAAATATTTTTTAAATAATTTTAAGTGTTTTGAAATGTGTGTTAAAAGTTCCAAAAAATCGCGAAAAGTATAAAAGCTGTTCTATATTTGCTTGTAACTTTTGACTGAAAAAAGATATAAAAATTTGGAAACTAGTAGGAAAAGGCTTGTTTTGTTCTCTTTCTTACAGGTAAAAATTCGTTGAAATTTGACCTAACCAATCGTTGTAATTTGCAACTAAAATGAGTCTTCCTTTAAAAAAAATCTCTTGGCCTGTCAAGTTGTCAACCTGACCTTATTGATTGCTTGTGCTCTGGAAATTTGAGGCGTCACGTTGGGGGTCAAGGGTTGCCTTACAAAGAGCAGACTGACAGTGGAAGAAACACGTGTTTGTGAAAGGGACATTTCATAGTTTAATTTGCTCAAAGAACATATCTTTCCGAGTGACTTAGTTCTTTACCAGCAGCAACTATGGGTCGATACGGAAAATCTGGACGTTTGAGTTTATCAGCAAGAAGATACAAAAAGGAGGAAATTTACCGTATCGGAAAATGAGGTAAGAATGAAATAATATATCTTTATTAACTACTGCTTTCCTCATAAATATTCATTTATAATTCTTTCCTAAATGTTTAGCTTTTTGCATAAAAATAAAACGTACTTTCTTGGTTTTATTCACATACGTTGAAGCGGTTTCAAACCTTACACTTTTTTATCAGACATTTAAAAGATTCGATTGATGGTGTTTAAGGGTTTACATTTTATTTGATTTAAATTAACATTGTTATCTCCAGTCTTAAAATATTTATTTCATTAAAAGAATATGCAAAACAACTTTCCAATTTATTTTTATGAAGATCCCAAAAAGTGATATATGTCTTTCAACCTGGCTGTCCTTTTTTTTCTGCTCTAACTTTTGTAAATAAAAAAAAACTCCTATTGCCACGATATTTGGATAGATTGTTAAGATAGACAGCGGTAAGCTCTTTTTTAAAAAAAATGGCTGTCATATCGTGCAAAGTTCTTTTTACAGTGAGACATCAAAAATTGTCATAGACTGTCTCCAACATTGTAATACGACCAGCGATACCGTCACAAAATTTAAAGAAGAAAAAAATACACAGGAGTGAAGGACCATAAAATTTACCCAAAATGAGGAATTATAAAGATTAAAAATCAAGAACATTAAGAAGGGATAGTTATAATTAAATAGTATTATGACTATATATATAACATGTAAGATAATCAAATTAATGTTATTATGGATTTTATTCAGTTGTCAATATTAAGCTTGATTTCAAGATTTCAAAAAGATTTATATATGTTACTACTATAAAAGATAGTACGATCTTCAAATAGCATGGAAGGTAAAAAATTTAGAAATAGAGACTACAGCTCAAACTCTGCTGTATGGCATTTTGAACTGAGAAAGAGGCTAACAGCTTCTTATTTTGGCCAAGTATGCCACAAAATGCCACATACAAGTTGCAAAAATTTAATAAAAATTATTCTTTATAGCAAAATTGATACAGTTCACATGAAGTATGGACGCTTACACGAAAGTGATGCTGTAAAGTACATATCTAATGAGTTAAAAATTGAAGAGAATTCTTGCGGAGTTTTTGTGAAAAAGGAAGAGCCTTATTTTGGAGCTACCCCAGATGGCCTTATCGGAGATGACGGAATTCTTGAAATAAAATGGGTGGGAATTATTTGCACTTTAATTTGGATCAAATTCACTTTGATAAAAATAATTTGCACTTTAATTTGGATCAAATTCACTTTGATAAAAATAATTTGCACTCATAACAAATAAATTGCCCGCGAAAAGAAATTATCCCACTATAATTAAATTTATTCAGCATGAAAAAAAATGTTTGAACTTTGAACAAATATAATGCACTCAAGAAAAAATATTATCACTTGCATTAATTACTTTCCACTATAAAAGAGATGTTTCTACTTCGAATAAACTAAACACAGCGCAGCCGGCAACATTGCATTGGTTGGAGTGTTGCCAGTAGGGGGAATCATCCCTGTGTTTTTGGGGATTTACCATCTCAGAAGGGAAAAAGTTCGAGAATAAGCCAAAGCCGGAAATTTAATCCGCCAAATTAGCAACAATGGTTAATTTGATAATATGGCTCTGCGCCGTACATTGGCGTGACTTGTTCGTGTGCAGGGTGGGTCGTTGCTCCTCTATGGAGTGTAGTGGAGCCGGAACACCGTTCTGGCACTGCTTTTTTTTCATGAGAAATAAACAAGAAAAAATTGTGAAAATGTCCTTAAATCAGCGCGATTTTTGTCACCCATGTTAGAGCGTCTCGGCACTGCTTATTTTGCAACAATATCACTGTTTCTATACCTCTTTTTTGTATCTTTTCGAACCGAATTGAGGCCGCGGAGGCCTGGAATTAAAGTGCCGGCTTCGGAGCCAAAGGCTCCATGTTGGAGACCCGATTCCAATAAAGATCCGTCGTGTAATGGACCTGTTGCACATCAAATCATACGTATGGAACCAAACGCCCTCCTGCTGGTGCGGAAGTTTGGAGAGGGGGTGCCAGCTCAGGTGTTGTCCTTGTCACCTGCCAACGGTTCAAAATGATGATGTCCATCCCAAAATAGCCTCGTTTTGTTTAAAAAAGTAGGACATTAATTAAAATAAACTAATGAACTAAATTCAAAATAACTGCACTTTTGAAGGTATGAATTTAAATCCATTATGTTTAGTTTAGTTATATTAACGACCCGTTTTGAAGTAACACGAGGACTACTTTTGGACGGACCTACTAACTTTCAAACGAGGTCAGATAACGAGGACGTTACCTGAGCTGGCACCCCTACCCAAACTTTCGCACCATACCAGCGGAAGAACCATTTAATTGTGTGAAAGACTCATTCTATAAAATAAATGAAACTGAGTGGAATCTTAAAATTTTATTGACTGTTGCCAGCAGCGTAATAACTAATATCTTCAAGCTGTTTTTGACCTTCCCTTCCGACGTACTATTTACATGTAGTAAAAACTATTGATGGCAAGCTGCGTGGCATTAAAGACAAAGATGAAAAAAATTATATTGAATGCCTTCATTTATGCTCTGATGACGATACCTTCAACATAATTAGTGC
>BGPR01046914.1:0-11925 GCA_013235015.1 Araneus ventricosus
CATATTCGATATTTGATTCTCTTCACTAAATTACAAAATAAACTATATTGTGCTAAACACAGAATAAACTATATTGTGTAAATATACAAGAAAGTTTAAATGAGACTATTCTCACTGGCTATAGATTGCTAAATACAAATATGTAATAGCTTAAACTTAAAGCAAATCCAATGTCAAAAATATCTAACCTCAGTTAACGCTTTGAAACCATGTTAAGTAAGGTATGTAAGAAAGTATATGGGTGTTGGAAATGGATGCAGTCACGTGGTTTGCGCACGTGTTCTCTGAGCTCAGATGTCAGAACCACGTGGTGTGCTGTAAAAGGATATCTCTAATCTCTAATATATATAAAAGGCAATGTTTGTGTGCGTGTGTGTGTGTGTGTGTGTTTGTCTGCGATGTCCAGACGAATCTATCGCACTTACAGCCGTGAAATTTGGCACACAGGTAGTCGTAATGGTGACTGAATGCACCTCGAAGCCGAAATTTTAAATTTTAATCTAGAATTTTTTTTATTTAATGTTTTGTGTTGTTTTGGTTGATTTTTCGCACTAATTTCTCAATAGATTGGTTTCGAATAATTGTACGACAAAAATAGATACACCATCGGAAAGAGCACGCGATTTCCGTTCTAATGAAGTTAGTTTTGAATTTCTAACGTAATTTACTGAATTTTGAGAGATTTTTAAAAAATACCCAGTTTTGGCATCAAGATGTTACTTTTGATTTTAAATTTGTTGCATCCGACTTTCTAATAACACTATTAATTTCAATTTTTTTCAGCTTATAACTAGAACGGTTCTGTCGGATTTAAAACAAGAATGGTTAAAATATCTTTTATCGTTTTTTTTAAATTAATTTTTTTCTGGGCCGTTGCGAGTTATTTTTCTCGATCGAGTTCCAAAAGCGGCGCTTCTTCCGAACGTTGATGCCAATTTTGATTGGCGGACGCGTAGGATACGTCATGACCTTCACCTGAATGAATTACTTCGATTATTATTTTCGGATTTTATTTATATTTTGCTTGCTGTATAATAATCATTTTCACGTTCCAATTTTGTAATATTGTTTTGGATTAACGTACTCTGTACTGTAGAGTGAAAAAAAAAATAAGCAGGAAAATCAAAAAATGTGTATCTTTTGTTTTGATTTTGTTTTCAAAACTTTTTCATGTCATTGTGGGCGGTTCTTTTTTTTTCATTTTGTTAAAGTCCTGATTCCACGGGCAACGCCGTGCGCGTACTGCTAGTTAATTATATTTGTTCCAGATTACAAGTCAGTCAAAGTTTGATGTTACACTCGATCGGTTAGCTTCCAGGCTAGCTGCCGAATTCATCATATTCATGGAATTTTTCAGTCTAATTCTTGGTGTTGATCAGTTGGCTGCTTCCAGGCTGCAGCTGGATCCACGAAATTTACCCGAATTCTTGTAATACATTAATTACGGAATGTTTCTTCTTGTAGTTATTAATCATGAAGTGTTTATCTTGGAATAACTTTGATTACTAAGTAGAAATTTAATACTTATCCTTAAGTTTTTTGTTGTCAATAAACTCTTTAAAAAGACAACTTGATTCGGAATTATTCATGGCACCTGGACTAGATTTATTAGTTAATTTTGATTAGACTTTTAGTTCTAGGAAGCAAAACCATAAATTTGCTTAATTCATAAAATTTACAATGGGATTGATGAAACAATTTTGTCGGTAACTTATTTTTCTAGCATATTATTTTTTTAATGTCTGTTTTCACTATCTCAAGAAAATAAATAAAAGTTATAAAATTTCTAACAAAGAATACGAGCACGAATAGTTACATATATTAACCCACAAACGTTAAGACTACACTGTAACAGCCTTCATTAAATAAATTTAAACCAAATAACTGCATAACCGAACGGTATTAGTTTCACAAATAGTTGCTCATCCGGAAAGAATTTATTTAATTTACCTGCCTTAATAATTCTTTTCTTCAAAGAATGCCTTCATCTTCCACCTAAACAATAAAGTTAAGCCCATCACTTCATTTATTTTTCTGAAGGGGAGGGAGAAATTCCTATGACACACCTTAAAATAGAATAATGAGTTCAGAATCTCTCTTAGCCGAGGCATTTTCTTTCCTTTCAAACGTCAGAAAGTGGTCTCTCTTCAGTTTTTAATTTGCTGAGATTAACTTGATTCGTTTTCAGGAATAATTTAAATAAAGGGTTTAACTGGAGAGGAATGAAGCCTTCTTTGTCTTTCATTCTATTTGAAAGAGAGAGGAAGAGAATAAATTCGGTTAAAGAATTAATTTTAATGTCTTAATTTCTCTGCTTCAGGGAAAGATGAATCCACTTAAAGATTTTTGATTAACTGAAGTAAGCATTAAGTCGGTAAAGACTGCTCCAGTCCCTTTTAAAATTGAAGAAAAGTTAATTTCAACTATCGGTCGATAACTGCGTGAAGTTGAGAAAAAAGAATTTATTGGAACTTTATGACACAGTTTTTATTACCAAGATGGAGAATGCTTATTTTTGGAACGATGCATTATATTTTTAAAGCTTTATGTTTAGGAACAAAGACAAATTAATAGTGCTTTAAATTAATAGTTCGCACTTATCGGCATGTTTATGGCAGTAAATTCTATAAATTCTAAGTTTTATATGATGTCTCAAAATGTGATACATATTTTAGGAGCAGTTTTTTTATTTTAAAAGAATAGCTATCATAAGATTTTATTTGCGAAATAATGAGTCTATTAATTCTACTCATTCTCACCGGATATACTTCAATTCTTCCTTAAACCAAATTATTTTTGATTTCGTTGATCTTCTAGCATTTTCTACTGATTTAGTTGAGGTAACAGCCTAATAACATTCAAAATACGGTTAGATGTCCGATAAAATGCGAGATGGATTTCCCACAATTTCTCTAACATTCTATGAATTGACTTCAGTGAAATTAATATATGTCTATAAATACATTTAAATATAATGTTTACCATAATATTGACTTTGGCCAAGATCATGGCATTGATAAACAGCCATAAAGGTATAATTCGTACAAAACCTTTTAAGACCAGAGGGAGTGATCTCCCCTAAACTTTCTCGTATACTTTCTAACAAAGTTGTCCTACTCAACACCCCCCGCCTAAAAATTGTGGAGTTCCACGAGTTTTATTGATATTGTCTTCGCAGAAAGCCGCCGTACGAAAGGGTCAAGAATGCAAGGGAGATAAAACTCGCCAAGTCAATAAAATAGCGCCAAGTTAGTAAAATAGCGCCAAGACAGTAAAATAGCGCCAAGTCAGTAAAATAGTGCCATGTTTACGAATGCTATGCGCTGTAAAATGCGTCTTAAAACATTAACTTATAATTTATAGGATCACCGCTTATTGTTACTCATTGTTTTCTAGCACTAAACTGTGTATCAAATTTTATATCTCTAGCTATTTGAGTAGTTTCAATTATCGTGTTCACATGAACACGGACAGACCGACTTTCCGCGGACGGATTTTGGCCAAAATTTGAAAGAAACCTACAAATTATGTCTAAAGATTACATACCAAATTTTATCCCTGTATCTCTAATAGTTTTTGAGTTATCGCGTTCACAGATAGACATAATTCCATAATTTTGTTTTTGGACTCAGGGAGGTCTAAAACGCGGAGATTCGTTAAAATCTCGAGTTCGAATTTTTTGACGATTACGATACTTTCTCTCTGTATACTTCGTATACGAGAAAGTAAAAATTAATCAATATTAAACAGAAGTCAAATCCAAAATACAAGGCTATCACTGAATTAATGATTAATATTAAAATAACCTTAGTTTTTCTTGAATAAATTAGAAGCTAGAATATTATCTCTAGACCACTGATATTAATGCTGACGTAGAATTCAGTAACTGAAAGCACATTCACATCGTCTTAATATTAGAAGTTCTATAATGTATATTCCATTTTATCACTATGTCTTTTGAGCTTCGTTCAGGTATGAGTGATTGTCGTACAAAAACTGATTGCTGTACTTTAAAAGTTTGTGTGAAACTAACTTTGGAGTAAAACATTTCTTTTGTAAAGATTTGTTCTATTATTTTCCTATACATTTTCGAGATTGATAGGAACTTTTTATACACTTTACCCATACAGTTCGTGCGAAATCTAATATAGTGGTTATTTTGTAAACATATTGAGAGGACATACTCCCATTAAACCTCTGAAAAATTGGGAAAAAACTGTCAAATTCGATACATTATGTCTCTAAAACAAAACATTTCAAAAACTAACATTTTTTTCTAGAAAAATCTGTTTTTTCTGTTATTGTACACATATTTTCAAGTCTTAATATAGATATATATTTATTTGAGAGAGTAAAAAATATTGGTATAATTTTTGGAGAAATAAGGAGATAGTCACCTTGGACGCTTGATTACGGATAAAATATTGATCTAAACACAATATTTTGGGTATCTAAGTAATCCAAACAGTCTGTTTAAAGAAACTAAACCTCAATTTATTAACATTTAAATTTAATTTCTATTTTATATACCAATTTTATATGAAAATGTTAAAAATTGTTAACATTTCAACATTTCTAACTCCCCAAAACTTCTTTGGAGAAAATATGTACAAAACTGTGGTTCAATTTGTAGAACAAAGCACAATGCATATTCAGTAAAAATTTTATGTAAAAATATTCAATAGTTCTTGAGATATCGTGCGCGCAATATAAAAAAAACACATTTTGAGATATAGCGCTTTAAAGATATGGCCATATTCAATGTTTACGTTGAATAACTGATACATTTTCCTTCACAACTCTCATAATTATGGGAATTTTTTAACGCGAGTTGTTTTAAATTGTTCTTAAAAGACAGGGGGAAAAATATTCTTTTTTTTCATGAAATCGAAAATTTTCGAGGTTTAACAGTCGTATGTCCCCGTAAGGAAAGAATCTTTGAAAATTATTTAAAACCTTGATGTGTGACACCTATTTGTGTCATAAGAAACTTTATTCTTAATAATTTAACGTAAAAAACAGTCAATATCATGAATCACTGACGACTCATGACTTTATAAAAACAGCAAGACGCTTGTATTCTTCAGCTGACTTCTTTATAATTTCCATCCAGGTGGACATGAGATTCCTTCATTAATAGTAATGAAAAATAAATAATTTGTATATTACCCTCAATATAAGATAACACATAAATACTAATAATACGAAGGTAACATAAGATACATACAGAAGAATACATAAGATACAAATAAATACTAATATTTTTGCAAAAATAAAAGCTATTATTTGGATGAAAGACAACACACACAGTTCCATTTACTTGTGAAGCATGTTTATAATCTAGTTTCAATTGTAGATAGGAAAACTTTATTCTTCTGGCATTTAACTTGGAAAATTTTATAATGCCCACCAGTGCCTTAGTCGGTTAGGCCATCGTTCAAGTGAAGGACGTCAGACGAATTGTTGCAAGTTATATCCTTAGGCAGTGTTCTTGACCAGAGTTATTCTAAAACTGGTAGACCGTTGCGCGCTTTAGCAAAGATCTGGTAGAGATTTCCTGGCTTTCCTTTAGGATGACACAAATGCGGGCCAATTCACCATAAAAGTATACCAGGAAGTTAACATATCCCCTATGCCGGAATTAAGTCAGATTTCGACATCAGGTGACTGATTGGTGTTCCTAGGTCACCCTGACCAACAGAAGCTGTCATAGTTTCCTTTCATGAAGAGTCCTTGACTCGTGGACTTGGCTAGATATCCTACATAATGTGGGATAAAAACCATAGCTACCATTTGATAAAGTAATTTGAAATCATTAACTTACTCATGAGAAAAACAGGGTGTCCAACAAAGGACTCCCTCATTTTAAAATTAAATAACTCGGCAACGGAGATCGATAGAAGAACGAAACCAGTGATATGCTTAGTCTGAAAGCCGTAAAAATCTGATACAAAAGTTTCAAAATTAGTTATAAATGTTGCCGACAGGTGGCGCTGTACGTTGTAATCACAGTTCAGATTTCGAGAAGAAAGCTATAAACTGTCATTTGCAAGTAATCGTTGCAATCACATCACAATCGATTCAAATTAGGCATTTTTCGTGCTTGCCAAGGACAGTTTATAGATTTCTTATCGGATTCTGAATAGCTATTACAACCCGCAGCGCCACCTGTCGGCAACATTTATAAATAATTTTGAAACTTTTGTATCAGATTTTTACGGCTTTCAGACTAAGCATATCACTGGTTTCGTTCTTCTATCGATCTCCGTTGCCGAGTTATTTAATTTTAAAATGAGGGAGTCCTTTGTTGGACAACCTGTATAAACCAAGGTTTTTTCCATTATTAAATTTTGATCATGATTTTATTCACATTTTAATGTCAATATTTTTAGCTGATTATTGTCTAGTAAAATTCGTCCTAATATTCTTTATGCTACATATTAGAACCTTCTTCTTTCAAAATGAAATGGCATAAACTGTTAAAAAATTCTTGATCTCTTTTCATAAGTTTGACATTGAATGAATGGAAAAGTTGTCTTAAAACGCTCTCTAGAGTAATCAATTATCACATTCAGTTTCATTGTGTTGAATATTTGGCAGAATTGAAATAAAAAATTTCACAGATCAAAATTTTCAGAATTTTCCACATAAGTTGCTATTAAGTTGTTTATTTTTAAAATTTAGAAAACAAATTGGCATCATTCATTATTTATTTACGACCCGTTACTTGTTGTATAAATCACTTTAATAATAAAATTTGATAATTTACTTTATTTTTCAAACATAAAAGAGTTAATCAAATTTAAAATACCACAAATATTCCTAAGATAACAGTATTCATAAAAGCTACATTAATCATATACGTCCCATAATTAAATGTTTACAATAATAAATCATTTTGAAAACGCAGCCTTAACTGTTTTGGATAAACCACCAAAGAACGAGCTTTTCACTAGAACAGCTTCAAATTAAAGTTGCTCAATTAATTTCATACTTCATTTTTAATGACAAACACTGTTTAAATCTATATCCTGTAATTATGTTTTAAGGTATGTATGATTAATTAAAAGATGCCCCAAATTAAGCTATTGAATCATCCATCAAAGTAGGCATGTTGTGAATTTATGTTTACTTTCCTAAAGCTAAGGACATTAAAATGGAGTTTCACTTTGTTTGGTTTTGAATCATATACCTTATCGTCTTACCTCAAAAGTAATTATAAATGAATCATAAATAAATCCAACTATTTAAAAGTGTCAAAATCTAGTTAAGGTAATTGTTTTTAAATGTGATATAATTCAATATAAACAAAAATGGAAAAACTTATTTAATTTGTTTTAAAATATAACGGGGAATGTATATTTTAGTAGAGAAACCGCATTTATTTCAGCACTGCAAAAATGCAGCTCCAGCTTATTAAAAGTCCTAAAACTGAATCAAGCCAATTCTCGTATAATATGGTCTGTTATAATCTTAATAAATCTGGTAATTTGCATTAAATTTGCTTTCAAATATAAAATTGAATGCAGTTGAATTAGTAGCAAAGAATTGATAGAAAAACAACAGTTATTTCAGGAAGCGATCAAAAACATGAGCTCCATTTTAATAAACTCTTAAAACATAATAATATAATTCATCATAAATATGTTTTTATAGGGTGTAAATAAATATGGTAAAAATTTAATTTATTTTAAAATATAAAAAATGTGAGTGAGTAAGTGATTAGCCGAAGGAAAATTGATAGCAATCAATATATTCAGGATGCGAAGCACAAACGTATGAAAATTCCTAAAACCGAATTAAAATAATTATTTTTAAATACATTTCTTACTAATACGAACAAATATCATGAACATGTAATACATTTAAATTATAACAGTTATCTTCTATGATTATTATGAAGTTTTAAATAAAAGAGAAGAATTTATTTTAGGGAAAATGCACAAAATGAGTGGAAAACTTATGCATTAATATTTTCCATTCTAAATAATAATGGAATATGGCAATAATATTTTCCATTCTAATAATGTTACTTTTAATAATAATGGATAATTTCTAAATAATTATCCATTTATCCAAATAATTTTTTGCAAACACCAGAAATTTATGTTTTAAATTTTAATGTTTCACATACATTAAGACTATTTATTAAAAGTAACTATTTTAAAAAAGGTATATTAATGAAATAATAAAAGTATAAATAATGAAAATAAGTAAATATTAATGAGATGATTCTTATATTAATAGTACACAAATGTATCGCCTAAACTGGACAGTCCTTTGAGCACTTACTTATCCTCCTTTAACACTCCACAAGTATTTTTAATGTTTATTGTTGATACTGCATCCTACTTTCCATTATCGTATCTGTCGTGCCGCATACGACTTGTATCATTGTTACCAGCAGAATACCCGGCGCTGACCGGTCATTTTCAGGTCAAAATCTTCTGGGAGATAATTAAGCGAACAATATTTTTTTTAATTAAATCAATGTTTATTTATATTTCTTTACTGAGAGAATATTTCTTAAATATTAATGAAATAATTCTTATATTAATAGTACACAAATGTATCGCCTAAACCTGCAAGTCCTTTGATCACTTACTTATCCTCCTCCAACACTCCTCAAGTATTTCAAAGGTTTATTGTTGATACTGCGTCCTACTTGCCATTATCGTATCTGTCATGCCGCATACGACTTGTATCATTGTTACTAGCAGAATACCCGGCGCTGACCGGTCATTTTCTGGTCAAAATCTTCGGGGAGAATATAAAGGGAGCAATATTTTATAACTAACATAATGTCTATTTGTATTTATTTACTGAGAGAATATTTCTTAAATATTAATGAAATTATTCTTCTATTAATAGTACGAAAATATTCTTTCGTTTCAGTATATATCACACGTATACTGTATTACAAACCTTTCCAATCTAATATCTCCATTTCTAGGGTATGTTATTCTATTAGAATCCCTGGATATAGAGTTTTCATTCTAATTGGTCCATTTTCTAAATTGCTTTCACTGACTTTCCTTCACCCTACCCAGAAGGGTGGGCAATCGGACAGGTGGGCATCTCATTGCAATATTTTTAGTTGAACAATATTAGAGTCATTTTTCGATTAAAATTTCAGCAATTGAAGTCTCAATCATTAAATGAAATATGTTTCACGAAAATTACACCTCCCTCTCCAAATAAGCATTTCTACATGCATTATCGGCAATTATCATCCCAAAGGTAGATTAAAGCGGAGTTACCTCCACCATATTCGTGAATTTGAGACATGTGAACCAAGTTATATTTCGAACATTCCCTTTGTTACATATATTTAGGTGCAATTGCCCCATCGTACCTAAAGGACTGGGGCTTATGCCCGTTCAGTACGTCAAGTCTGTGAATAAAGAACCTGTGCGAAAGGTTTCATCAAAATAGCCCCATTCGTATCAAATTTCATGTTAATCAGCCCATTTGTTAAGTGTATTTAACACTTTGGGGACGGCCTCATGGAAAACGTGCGGTCCGATCTGACCGAAGTTACCCAACGCGCGTGGCTGTTGAGGCATTTTTCCAGTGAAATCTAATTTCAATGCGGTTGGTGTCGCACCAACGTGCCAGTCGGTAGCTAAAAGCCACAAGAGCCGGCACGTATTTGTGACAGTCGAGAGAGAATATGCTAAGCAACCAACCGCCTCTTCCCTCATAGATGGGGTTAGCAATTATTTACCATTGTAGTATTTTTAGTCGGCCAGTGAGAAAAATATGTACATAATGACATCAAAATCATCCAAATCATATCCAACAACATGCCATTTTGCCCGTTGTTTACACGTATTTACACTATTTTGCCCACACTATCCTGAGTTACTGAGTTACGGCGAAATATTACAAATATATATATATATATATATTGCACGTTTTATAAGATATTACTCTTACAAATGCTAACTAACACATACGGAATTAATCGGTTGACGAATGACACAAACGAAAACATATCGTTTATTTAATGTTAAAATTTTATGCGTCATTAAAATTTAAGTTAACAAAAAAGCTTACGTTAAACATTAAATTCACAAAATTTATTTTACCTCATTGATGTCAAAATGCCTGAATTAATAATTCTTTTACACGTTCAAGTTAAATATGATTACATTATTTTTCACTAGTTTTTGATTTAAATCTCATGCATATTCATACTTAAAAACCGACAGAAAATGTCAAAAAGTTAATGTATTTAAGTAGCTTAACTCCACATAACACATTGCAATGTATCTGCATCATTTTTTTGTATTTTTAAATTATGTCCTGAATAATTTAATCATAGTGAATAATTCATGTATTTACTATGTTTTTGAAATGTTGGAATATTTTAATAAATAAATTTTAAGTAAAAGAAGAGCATTTTTTATTGAGGATTAAAATTGAACAGTTATTATCAATATGAGTTTTTAACAAATTTTCCCACATTTCTTACAATGATATTATTTTTGATCAAGTTTTAGTTATTACTGAATTGATACGAATTCAGTTTAAAAACTTTAGAAATATAATGTATTAACTTCTGTGAAAATTGTTCATGCATCGAAATGAAAACATTATTGGTTTAAAGAGATTTCGGAAATAGTATAATGAAATTCGAGGTTAATTTCATTATACTAAGTTATAATGAAATTAGCCTCGTGGTTAAGTTATAAAATGGGGGGAATCCTGAAAAATAAGAACATGAAAAATAAAACACTACACAAAAACTTCCTATGGAGAATCAAATGTTTGATAACAATTTCATACCATAAGGTAATTAAACCATAATGAAAATCATTAAAAGGAAAATACTTAAATATTCATTAAACATTTTAGATATTTAAGAAATGTGAATAAAATCTGAATTTATTATTAATATTATTATGAGCTCTTCATACGTTTATGATTTTGTTTTAATCTCCCAACTTTTGGTAAGATTCAATTAATGTTATACTAGTTCCTAAATAAATATTTCCTATTATTTTATATTGCGATTAGCAGCTTGAATAATTGTAAGATAAATATAATAGAAATAACAAAATAGTTTTTTGTTTCATTCAAAATATTAACTTGATATGAATTTAGACTGCTACCAAATAGAATTTATTTAATTTTTCATAGTTCCCTATGAAATATTTAGTACCTTCGCTACTTTGATCTTAGTGCATGGTGAGAAAGCCCCATATTCTTGGATATTTAACTGTAGTTGCAGTCCTCCCAAAAATTATTTTATTAGCTTGTATTTTCGCTTTTATTCTTATTTTTTACTTTTCCGCTTTCAGAGTTTAATGATAAACGGAAGCGGCAAAATGTAATAAAAAAGTAGAAGGAAGACGAAAATTCAATCAACAAGTAAGAGGGTCACTGAATAGAGAAGCAAGGAGATTTGCCCCTCGGAAGGATCAAAATTCTCGTACTGATCAACGATGAATTGGGAGAAAAAGCAGCCCTTTCGCCCTTCGAATTTAGAGGGATCTGAACACATATTATGCAGTTTCTAACATATTATGCAGTTAAAAGTTTTATAAAGAGGGATCTATCATTATTATTAAAGATTTCTAAATAAAGCTGAATTTTGCTGACTTCAAAAAATCGCATTTCCACAGCTTTAGCTGAAAATTGGAGATAAAAAATGCAGGTCGCATTATGCCGGATTTGAATATTGTTCAAAAACCCAGTACCAGAGAAAATTTCGTATACTGCTTGTTTCTGAGCTGATGAGCGGCCATTGTTAACTTGACTTAGTTAATGCGGAAATCATACATTTGGTGCGGATGCATTTCATATCGAAAAATGCATATCTATCAGGGACGAATGTAAAATGATTAGTAATTATTCAATTCAATTCAAGCAGAAATATGTCATGTATAAATGCAGGGATGTTAAAATACAAATTTCATT
>BGPR01046915.1:0-11925 GCA_013235015.1 Araneus ventricosus
TATGATAGGGTTTTTTATAGCTAAATAGGGGTTCTGATAGGTTTTTTTAAAGCAATTTCTTTTCTTTTTTTATTTTATGTTGATTCATCACCGCGGAACTCCGTTAATATCAAATTGAAGTTATACTAGAATTAATTCATTTTTACACTTAACGAGATCTTTACTTTCGTTTTCGTTAAAAAGGTTCTTTCTTATTCGTATTTAATTTTGGAATTGAATATTTATATATTTTCAGAATGAAATTTAGTGACAATTGATTCATCATTTCTATTTTTAATGCTTTTTTTTATTTCTTTAGAACTCTGCCAATGTGCTTGAAATTTTCTAATAAAACTTTCGTTAATAAATCTTCTGTGACTATCAGACCTGAGATATTGTTGGCAAGCTAAAAGCCCGCCTTAGGTGGGCACAAATCTTCTAGTGTAAGAATAAATCGCAATCATAGGAATGCATAATGCATGTACTCGTTTTTCAGGAAATAAGAAGAAACCTGGTAAGAGAAGTATGCACTAACGTAAATTTCATAATATTCTGTATTACATAGAACTTATTGATGAAATATGAGGGTAATAATGGCAGCAAGAATGCAAAGAATGACTGTTCCTTCCATATGAAAATATTTGAGTTTTCATTAGCATACTTCTTTCTAACTATAAGAAAATTTCCCGATAAAAGAAGAGAATTTTCATTCTTTTTTCAATCATGATTCTCGAAACAAGTGAAAAAGTTAACCACTATTGTCTTATGTTATAGCTCAAACATCTGTGCTCAACATGAAACACAGAATATAAATTAGCTAATCTGGATCTTTTAAAGGTTAATGCAGCATTTCAGGAAATATGTTCAAATTATCTAAAAATTTAACAATCCAGACATGCATCAAATCCAACTAGTAAGAAAGAAATAGCCAAGAATCTTCTGTAGTTATAAAGGTGTAGTTAGACTAAGTGATATTTTTTAAATGCATTGCTAATTTTTTTAAATAAGCAAATATTTTATAGTTCTATAGGTTTACTATTTTTTATTGATTAGCGGCGAGAGAGATTGGAATATTTATTAAAAAAAACTTTCTACTTATATTTCTGCAGACTGTCAGCGCCCACTCCATGTTTTTTTTAATATTGTAAGCATATCTTCACTGCTAAATTTATTTTCTGTTTTCCATCACTTGTTTACAAGTGAATGCTTCATAAGAAATCATCATCACCTGCCGAACTAGACCTTCGAATAGGATTTCTTGTGTCAATAAATTCCAATTTTTAGATCAAAACTTTATTTTATTTCAACTTTCTAAATTTTCGTTTTGGATACGCGTCAATATATTAACAAGAAACGTTTTACGTATTTCTTTCAAATCATGTAATAGATATGACAATAATTTGTAATAAAATATGAAAGGGATAAATAAAACAATCAATGCTTATTCACGTCTTCACCAGAATTTTCTTATAGATTCTTTCTTTTCATTATTAATAAAGTTTTATTCCCGATGAAGATGAAGAAAGGACATGTTTGGATACAATTTTGAAAAGAAAAGAACAAACATTTCGCGCTTGAAAGAATAAAACGCTAAATTGAGTTTTCTCTTTCGCGGAATTAATTGATTTGCATCTCACGATGAATCATCTCAGTTTAGGAATCACCATCCTTTGATTCCCTCGACAATAATACAGAAAATCGAGTGAATATTATCCGTAAACTTACTTATCGATCTAAAACAGAAACATTTTATTTGTTCCTCGAGGAAATTATTTCGAATAAACGAAAGATGTTCTTTCAGCTCATTTTTCTCAAAGTCAAACGCAAAAGACCACAGCTTGCATCAAACAAGTTAGGGAAACAAACATATCACTTTAAACGCATATTTTGGATACAGATTTCTAGTAAGATTTTCTTATTGCTTCAGGAACGAAAGATGATGTTCTGAAAGGACTTTCAGATGTTCTTCTACAGAAAAACGAAGAATCTACTTTATATATTTGGAAGCGATCTTCTTTTCGTAAAACACAAACGGAAAATACCAAATAAACTGTGTTTATCGAGAAGCCCAAAGGCAGATCTGAACTTTTGGAAATTGAACTACTAAAAATTGATAGCTTTTTTCAAATAAAAGTCTCTTTGCATCTTTTTCATAAATAATGCTTGGAGATTCAAGTATTTTAATATAAAATTAGCCTTTCTATATATAATCTGGATACTGAAATAAATAAAAATGAATATTAGTGAACTTCAGTGGTTTTTTACTTGATAGAAGAATATACATTGGAGGAATTGCGCATTATAAACTTTTCAAAGAACTTTAAGAGAAATGCCAGGCAATTCGAAAATAAAAGATTCATGCATCAACTCTACCTAGTTTAGATTCTTATGCAGTTCTTTCAAGAAGCATAATAAAAATGGAACAGTGATTTGTAAGCGTTTGCTTCAATGGAAGAAAGGGATGTGAAATATAAACTGAAATACTTTATTATACAAAAGATTGCTTTCTATAATTAATTTTCAAATAAGCCCAAATAAATAACTATTTATTTATTTACCGTTTACTTCTCTTTATTCTCACGCATTTGAGTTGTCAGCCGTAAAATGAACGAATCAATCTTTTGCAAAACAAAACTTTCTCTCCAATTTATATAGAGAAAGAGCATGTTTAGAGAGGATTTTTATAAAGGAAAGAATAAACATTTCGCGCTTCTGTATGTATAAGAATGGAACAGCATTTTAAGTCTAAGATTAATTAAGTTGCTTCTCTCTATGAATCATCTCAATTCTACAATCATCATCTTCTGATTCCATCGATAGAAGAAAACTGGTATTCTGTTATTGAAAATACAAGAGAAAAGAGAAATTCATCCGCAAAACGTAAACAAAAGTATTGCATTTATTTATCGATCTTCAACGAAACCATTCTTATTGTTCCTCCAGAAATTGTTCCGAACTGAAGAAAAAAGATGTTCTCACACTTTATTTTTCTCGAAGTCAAACGCAAAGACCGCAGCTTGCATCAAACAAGTTAGGGAAACAAATATCTTACTCTAAACACATATTTTGATTTAGAGGGCACAGATTTCTGTAAGACTTCCTGATGGCTTTTGGGAGGAAAGATGACTTTTCTTTTAGAAGAACTTTCTGTGGTTCTTTTGCAGGAAAACAAAGAATCTCCTTTAAAGATCTGGAAGTGATCTTCTCTTTTCGGTAGTAGAAGATGCCAAATAAAGTGTGTTTATCGATAAGTCGACAAGCAAATCTGAGCTTTGGGAAATCAAACTTGCTAAAATGGGACAGGTTATTCTCAGAAAAATTGCTTTCGTTTTTCCGTGGACTATGTTTCTGCATAAATGGGTCTTAAAAAATATCACGTTAAGATATAAAATCGCCTTTTTGTGAAGTAATTTAAGTATTTATTCAAATGAAAATTAATTTTTTATAGATTCAGTACTTTTTTAATTTATTCCAATCGAAAAATGTATTAATAGAAAGTATTTTAAATGGACCTTATGAAATAATTATTTGATTTTGTTAAATTAATGTTTAATATACATCTGAACTAGGTCAATAAATTTAATAAAGATAAACGTGTAACTGTTAGAATTAAAATGGGAAGTTTACTTATATTTTACTAAATATGAACTCTTTTGACAAAAAAGCACTTCATCAATGAATTTTTGAATATTTTTAATCTTGACTCTCTTTATTTTTTTAAAATCTTAATTAATTATCTGTTCTACAAATCTTACTAAGTTGAATTGTTGAGCTTTCTGGTACAAGAGGCAAATTTTGCTATTGTGCGCCGCACAAATTTCGTTCTGTAGCACAGGTTTAGAAAGTTAAAAATGCAAGAAACAATTTGAAGAGAATTATTTTAAAATTTAATGGGAAAAATGAATTGCACACGCACTATAAAAAAATTCAAAATATTCAATTTGAAAATTAATTATTCACCATTTCTTGAAACTGTATTTGATACCAAAAATCCAAAACAATTTAAACGCAATAAAATTAAATAAAATAATACGGGATGCTGAAGGTTAGTGAGTGACAAGCACAAAATATAATGTGTGACGGCGCCAATTCAAGTAACAACATAGTCGTATGATAAATATAATTGTATCTAACATGTATCTGCACGTTGTCTTAAGCTGCAAATTCGCTTTCTCTTATTTTCTCCATCAATGGAATCGAAATTAAATTCGCGTAGCGTATTCGATGTATGACGTGAATATCTATAGAATCCATTAGCTGTTGCCACCTTTTCTCTTCATACTATGATGGATCTGATGAGATGGGTTTTCAGTCCATGACGCATCTCCGGAATATCATCAACTACATAATCTTCGTATGCATTCTTGATCGGATACATCTTGGGAATAGATGAAAACAATCTGAATGAAAATTTTCCTCGTTTTATTTTTCTCTCTCACAGAAAGTTTTATTTTTCTCACTCCCAGAAAGTTTTATTTTTCTCACTCACAGAAAGTTTTATTTTTCTCACTCACAGAAAGTTTTATTTTTCTCACTCACAGAAAGTTTTATTTCTCTCACTCACAGAACCTCGTTTTACTCATTCTGAGTAACAGGAAAGTTTTAAAAAGATCTCATCGATAAACAGAAATGGTTTTATGGAACGAATATTTTCCAAGAAATAAGCCGTCGAAACATTTCATTTCTTAAAAGAAAGTTATACGGTTGGATTTTGGATACAATTAATTAATTTTATTTCATTGTGTTGACTGAAGTTTATGGCCGCTGGAACCTCTTAAAACATATTGTGCCAAACTAAAAAAAATGGCAGAAACCATTTTTTCTCGAAGAAAAAGGAAAAAAAATATTGTAATACAGTAGTCACCGCTTGTAATGATCACTGATATAACGATCAGTCGGTTGTACTGAACAAAATAGAGTGGAACGGGTCTTCCGGATCTAAACACATAGAAAATCCGCCGGTTCTAGTGATCAACAAACAATTCGCTTGTAGTGATTGGTTTTGATGGTCGAACAGGATGTTACCATAAAGAAATTATTTCGCCTTGGAGGTTTCATCAGGACCAAACAAGAAGATGATCCTGATGTCATTGAAAGCCAGCCGACCTTTCCGAAGAGGATTAGGAGGCCTGATCAACGTTGAGTCAAATTTGGAGAAAGCTGAAAAAGTACAGAAGTAGCAAAATGCAAAACATGGATGAATCGACGATATGACAACAGCGAACATGAGAACAAGGACGATGAAGTGGGGTCAGAAGAGATACCGCCATTAACCTAAGAAACTCTGCAGACCCCTGGCACTATAAGAAGATCAGTCCCATACCATGCTGAATCTGTCCAATATCGTGTATTATTTTTAAGGCATTTCGGATGCAGTGATCAATTTGGTTTTGTCCTAAACTGATCAGTACACATCCTAAGAAACTTTTCAGGCCCCTAGTGTTATGAGAAGATCAGTCCAATACTGCGCTGAATGAATGCAATACCGTGTATTATTTTTAAGGCATTTCGGATACAGTGATCACTTTGGCTTTGTCCTAAAGTGATCACTACAAAACCTAAGAAACTCTGCAGGCCCCTCGTGCTATAAGAAGATCAGTCCAATACCGTGTATTATTTTTAAGGCATTTAGGATGCAGAGATCACTTTGGCTTTGTCCTAAAGTGATCATTAAACAACCTAAGAAACTCTGCAGGCCCCTCGTGCTATGAGAAGATCAGTACAATACTGCACTGAATCAGTCCAATACCGTGTATTATTTTTAAGGCATTTAGGATGTAGTCATCACTTTGGCTACAAGCGACGCCCACTGTAATAAGAATGTGAAACTTTAAGATGACTTCTTTATCAGCGTAAATTATTATTACAAAAAATGCAAAAGAAGCTCGAATGCAGTTTTCACAATTCATTTCAATGAGATATGCGTATGATTTTAATAACGAACGACATTTCAGTGAAAAGGAGAAAGTTAACCTTATATTTAAAAGCAAAAACCAAATATGCAGAGATGTATGTTTTCTGCGTGTATATCCGGATTTATACAACTTTATTTCAAGAAAAATATTCTGATATGTTTTATAGTTTAATTTACAAATGTAAAATTATGAATTAGTTTATCGTTTCTCAAAAACGAAAATTGGCGCAGTAAGATAAATTTAATTAGTGTATTTTCGGTAATGGCAAATAACAATTTTTAATCTCGAAAATGTGGCATTTTTCAATATTTTAGTCTTATATTTCTTCTCGTTTCCCACTTATTAGGACGATATAAGCATATTACACTTTATAGTGTAATTAATAAATTTAGTAAGTGTATGTCTAGTAACTACAAAGTAATAATTTTTAATCCAAATTATATGGTATTTTGCATTATTTTAGACTTTTATTTCTGCTCCTTCCCAATGATTAGGCTAATATAAGCGCATTAAATTTGTATTTTATAAATATGTTTTTATCTTTTATAATTCGTGCTATAACGCGATATCTGATTTCTTTGTCTGTACTACAAAGCCATTCTATGACATTTCTTTTTTTTTATCTAAAGTAGCAAAAACTTTTGTTTCATTTTTTATATGTTTATTTCTTCCCTCGGGGATGGTTTTAATTGGAGTAAACAATTAGTATTTCTTTTACTCTCTTCGGTTCCCTTTAATTGTTGACTAGAGGAAACAAGCAGTTAGAAAGACGATGTTTCTACAGTTGATAATAATCTCGTTTGTTGACTTTTATCTTATGATTTAGAAGTTAGGCATCCCTTGGAACTTTACCTGGTGAAAGTTAATTGATACTAGCTATCAATCAATACAATTTATCAATCAATTTAACTCGTTAACCTCTTCAGTTCCGAGACCAAGTTTGAATGGTAAATTTCGTTTTTGGGATAATCGGTTCAAAATAATCAAAGCATATATAAGTAAAATGTTAATAAAATATTTAATTATTATTTATTTTTTGAGAAAGATAGTGTTGTTTATAAGGGATGTTTAGACTTATGCAGTATCAAATAACAAACTGAAATTAATTTTATCTATTTAGTATTATTTTAAAATATAGAAGCATTTTGATTAGCGTGGAAGAAATTTTAAAAAGTACTTTTAGTGTCTCCCACTGGAAACGCCATGACTGGGGAGGTTAAATACATACTTTAAATGTGCTAATTTAATATAATTGTGCTAGTTTACGCTATCACTTAAACGTTCCAAATTATGCTGACCTAATTTTACCTACGTGAATATTCAAACACATAAATGTGCCTCACTCTAATTATTAAAATATTTTCAAGCCATCTTTTACATTATTTGATGGGAAGATCTGATGGTATTAGCAACGCTTTTTGTTTAATCAGCATCAACACTAGATAACAACGAGAGACATTACTTTAATAACAATTTAAATAAATAATGATTCTTGCAACAGTATATTACTAGACGGCGTATTTAATCAAATTTACTGTGTGAAAATACATTTTAATTTTATGATTAAAGATTAATGTATGTTTTTCAATTTTGCATTGCTCTAGCTTTTTATAAACGCAGATCATTCTGTCAATATTCGAAAGGATTGCTACTTTCGCTAAGGAATCCCAGGGGTTTTGAATAATATAATTCAATCCATTCGTTAAATGAAATAACCCATTGGTATTTAAGTTCTAATTACAAATTTGTATCTCTGTCACGGTATTAAACCGTGGTCCATTACAATTAATATCATTTGCAATCGTGATTGTTAACATGTATCAATATAATGTTACTTTGAGTACTGCTACCGCCTCAGAAAGTATCTTTTAGTAGTACTGTTACCGCCTCAGAAAGTATCTTTTAGTAGGTTTTTTAATGATCTTTTTAAGAATATGTATTTATATCTTTATAAGAGTATGCCATTTGTTGTTTTAAATGTTATTCTCCTTGAACCCTGTTAGCCTATTTGTAGAAGAGTACGTGTTTAAGTAATTTACCCTCCTTTTTTGTTATGTCGTTATGTCTGTTATAATTTTATTGTTCTCTTTTTCCTAATTATTTGTTGACACTTGTGCTTTCATTTTTACATGTCATCCTATTCTAGAGAACATATTTAACCAGTGAGCGTTGCTTTTGTATTTGTATATACAGTCGACGCTCGTTATAACGACCTTCTGCGTCCCACAGCAAAAGGTCTTTATAACGAGTGGTCGCTATATTGGAAATAATTAAAAAAATATACACATGCTCGCTCAGCAGTTCCGTATAAATAGGCGATTTTAAAAGAGATTCCAACTATATAGTCAAATTATTTTATATCATTGGTATTAAAAATAAAATTTTATCAATTAAAAATATATTTCTAAAACAGATTTTAAAGTAGGAAATAAAGGGTGTTATACACTTACAGAACATTTATTTTCTAAAGAAAAATCAGAAATCGTTGTTTATTTTTTCTGCATATGTGCTTTTTGCAAAACATAATTTTCCTTTTCAGTTAAAGCTGACAAATAATGTTCTGTATTTTCTTGCCTTTCAAAAAACATTTTAAAGTCACTAGCACTTGAAACATTTTTTTACTTTCTCGTATACGAAGTATACAAAGAGAAAGTAATCGTCAAAAAATTCGAACTCGAGATTTTGACGAATCTCCACGTTTTAGACCTCCCTGAGTCCGAAAAACACAATTTTGGAATTATGTCTGTTTGTGAACACGATAACTCGAAAACTATTAGAGCTACGGGGATGAAATTTTGTATGTGGTCTTTACACAAAATTTGTAGGTTTCTATCAAATTTTGGACAAAAGCCGTCAACGGGAAGTCTGTCTGTCTGCATGTTCGAGGTCATGCGAGCGCTATAACTCAAAAACTTGAAAAGCCAGATGGATACAATTTTATACACAGTTTTATCGTCATGAATGTAGGTCCGTATAAAATTTTGGGCCAAATCCGTCAAAGGGTTGACTGTCTGTCGGTTCGTATAATTTACTTTTGAAGAGAATCCGTTATCTCCACACGCATGCGTACTGCAAGTGCGGAGAGGAATTTCATTACGGAGTAGCAAATTACGTCAGTTTGTCCTTGAGCCGGTAAGAGAAGAAGATCGTTACGCATCTCTTTGAATTTCATTTTTTGCCTAGATATTTTTCAATCACTGTAATGAAAAGCCTTCTGATAGTCATTGGATTCTGGGTAACAATAGGTTCGAATTTTTTTAGCCACGCGAGGAAGGGGAAACGGCACCATTTTGGGGAAGTATACGAGAAAGTTTAGGGGAGAACACTCCCGCTGGTTATTCTACGCTATTCTAATTTCAGCGCTCTAGTGAATGTTAATTCCCCCCTGTCGAAGTTGAACTGTAACACTGAAGACTCTACATCTACAATAATCAAGGTCATTTACGTTTAGAAACATGTTCCGTTTGGAAAAATACCGGGATAGCTGAATTCGGACGTTGTATTGGGATTAGACGACACTGGACAGTCGTTATACCGAAGTAAAATAACATAGTACAAAGGGAAACACTGTTGGGGATTTTATCACTGGTCGTTATAATGGAATGGTCTTTATAATGTGCGATCATTATATCGAGCATCGACTGTATTTGTATATTTGGAATCTTTTTTTTTTCTTTTGTTTTTTTTCTTTTGGTTCTTTTTTTCTGTGCTAGTTAACACTTCGTATGCAAGATTTATACTGATAGCTTCAAGTTCTTCCACTCCCCTCCTTGAATGGCGCAGTTTTTCAGAAGAAAAAGAAAACGTTGTGCCTTGCCAGTTCAGCAACAATCTTGCTGTTGCTTTTTCCAGAATTAGAATGCTTTCGAAAACAATCCCACCCATTTAAATATGTTTTCCAATAGTTTTTAAATACTTCTTCTCCTTTTTTTCTCATAGTTGTTTGTTCTTTTTAAAGAACCACCTGATCAACATGCTGATAATTAAACAAAGTGAATAGTCTCGCAGAGAATGTTTCATCTACAACGGATTTTCTATATCTTCAAACATTTATACTATTCAAATACTCTTGTTTTTGATGAACATTTGTCTTTAAAGCTTGAAATGTTGCAAGAACATTTCAGATATTTTTGTAGCAGAAATTGCATTCTGAAACAAAATTTAATACAAGCTCTTTGCTCAGTTACATTCGTCTTTTAAAAACTCGATGAATTCTTATCTCGTCAAAAACAGATTTATTTTCAGACGATAATATGGAATTACGAGTAAATACTCAGTGTTTCCAGATGTTTATATAAGTAGTAAAAATAGTTGATAAAAGTTTGCAAACGTTTTCTACTATATATTCATTTAAAATGAAGTATTCCCGGTACTTTTTGATCACAGTAATAAAAGTTAACGTAAAATATTTCATTGAAATTTATAATTAATCTTAAGATGAAATTAACTGACATATACAATATACATTTCAGTAATGTTTTAATAAACGGTAAGCATAATTAAAGGTGAAAACCGTTGGCTTGTTTCCATATAATTGAGAAGAAACCAAAATAACATTTAAATTTTATCCTAAAAATGTTTCTCTGTTAAATATAATTTGCTGCATGCACGGTAATAATATTCAAACTTTACGGGTACGATCCGCAGTTCATTTAAACTGCTCTCTCTTTGCATTTACTTTTGATTAAACACGTACTTAATGATCATTAATTAAGAAAAGATTATTAAAAACAGATTAAAGATAGTGGCTAATTTATTATCAAACATTATTAATTAACAGAAAAGATATTTCGAATTCGAAAAGAAAATAATTCATGCTTTTTCTAGTTTTAAAAATGCATCAAATTAATTGAAATTACGAGCTGTGAAAATGGCGCCATTTATTTTCTGTAGTATATTAGAAGGATTTTTTTAGAGTTTTAACAGTGCACAAAGAAAATTGAAAACGAAAGAATTATTTAGAAACTTCAATCATCAAAACTATTCGCGTCTTTTTATACTTTGAATTAATTTTGTAATTAATAACGCATTGTAAATGTGTTTATGTATTAATTAACATTTAAATTCTTGATCAATTTTGCTTGTATTAAGTTCACTAGGTGTTATATGTAATTTTTAAAACATATCTTATATATCGAGTATATTCTGTTATATAAAATTGAGGAGAATGTTCTAAACTTTGTGCTTTTATAAAATGCATTGTAAGACTTTTATATAATTCATTGTTAAGTTTAATGATAACGGAAAATTCTTGTGAGCGAGTAAGAACTAGCTGTATACATGGTACCATTCTAATCGTTGCAGAATAGCTAATTTCTAAAAAGTAAGAGATGGGCACTTAGATACTTTCTAATGGGAAAGTGCCCTAAATGTTGTAAAGAATTATATTTCATGTTGTTTGAGAGTCAATAAATGTTCTACTGAAAAAATTAAGAAGTCTAATTTTTTATACAGTCAAACCTGTCCTATTAGTCAGATTTAGTAAAATAATTTTGACACACTAAAAGATTAAAATTTTAAAGGGAAAAAAATTCCACGTTTTTGGGACTGAAACTGACAGAGTTATGAAGCTTTGAATATCACTGCTTATGACGATTTTTGACAACTTCAAGCGGTGCGTTAAAGAAGATCAGTCAATCAGCGGAAGACAATAAAATCCAAAGCTTCGTAATTAAGTCAATTTTAGTCGCAGAAGAGTGAAATATTTTGCCAAGAATATTTTACTGAATATGATTCATAGAACCGGAGGACTGTATAAAAATGTACACTTATTAATTTTTAGCAGCACATTTATGTATTCAAAGAACAAAAAAATATAATTCTTTATGACATATTAAAACATTTTTCGAACTAGAAGTATATGCCTATCTCTAACGATTTAGAAATTATATATTGGGCCACGATTATAGTGGAGATCTTTTATATAAAATGTAAAACAAAGATATAAATATATTTTTATAGTATAATTCATCAAGTCAGTATGACCTACTTATAAGTCACCAGCAAAGAGGCAGACTCATAATCATATTCA